>CAUJRU010001711.1:0-120545 GCA_963277665.1 Viscum album
TAGTACAATCCATTTTTTATAATTAGATATTAATGGACTGAATTATAATTATATAAATGACTGTTTGATCAATTAGTTCTCTAGGAATAAACAAATTAATATTCATTTCATTTAGTAAGAGATGATGTGCTTATTGATTGAAGATAATCTAAATTGTGAAATTGTTCTTCCAAAAAAATGTAATTCAATAAACTCTGTATATTGGTCCTTTGAAATTAATTATCATGTCTGGAAGATATAATATCTATTGGTGCTTCCAATGACACTATATTAGGTTATTGATGTATTAATTTTATCTCTCTTAAGGAATCACAGACAACATCCATTACATATATGGAGCTTAGAAGTCATACTACTGGACCACAATATTTTGTATGAGGAACAACTAGTAGATACATTGGATTAAATATAGAATGTTCTATGAAATTAGAACACTAACATTGTCAATGTTTTGTAGTTAAAAAAACACTTAGAGGAAGATATATGTGAACCTTATGATGTATGGAGGCAGATGTATACTCATTTGATAGTAGTAATGAGATAATTTCTACGATAAAATAATTTTTTACGTGGTATCATGTTACACCTTGAGATTTATAGAATTTTTTTTCCAACGAAATTTAAACATTTTTATATTTTTTATTTAGCATATCCCCTTGTTTATCTTTTTTAACATGTTATGTTGACATTAGAATTCATTATAGGAACCCCTGAGTATATCTGAAACGTTTCATGCTGTTAAAATATTTTTGTTTAATATTATAGTTATCACCTATCCATTTCATAGAAGGTAAGAATAAGACTAACTAACTTTTTAATATCTTCCTATTGAGACCATTTTTTATGAAAAATAATAATTTTATACCACAATGAATTAAAACAATAATTTTTTTGAATTATTTTACTAAAATTTATAGTTTATATACCCAATAAAATATTTAAAATCCATGTGAGGTGTCCTCCATGCTTGATATAATAATTATTCCAATTTTTTCTTTTAAAAAATATAATTTTCTAAAAAATCGTTTCGTCAAATTATAATAACCTATTTCAAAATTACATTTGTCCAATTATAGAAAAAAAAATAAAACATAAATATAAATTTTTAAATAATTTATTCCAAAATATCTTAGGGTGAATTTTAGATAATATTAATAGAATAAAACTTTTTGGATGTATCATAAAAAATAATGTAATTTATTACTAAATTACATTCCCTATAAATGATTTAAAAACATATAAAATATTTTAATATTGTTTTACATGTAAATTTTTCCAATTAAATATCAATTAATCTAATTTATATCATTGTAATCACATTAATATTTAATTTCTATATAAAAACTTCATAAACATATAAACATTATCTCTTTGAAAAACATCTTTCTTGTTTCTTCTGCGAGATTAATTTGTATTTACTTTTTTCAATTATGTATATTTAGATTATTTAAATGGATTCTATATTTTTAATAATTTTAATTATAAAAAAAATCTAAAATAATATTTTCTGTCACAATGTAATGTAAAAACAGTAAATATTGTTGTTTTCATCTATGTAAAAATGGGTTTATCTGGGCTTAAAAACAAAAGGGGTTAAAAATTACCATAAACATGTACACAAACATTGGATAGACATGTATTGAACTTATATTTTATATTTTCTATAAGTACTCATTTTTATAAAACTGTAATGTCATAATCATGGTAACTCCTTTTTCTTTTCAACAATTATAAGTGTTTCACTCGCCTCACTAGTAAAAGGCCACTCCCTCTCATATCTTATATGTTCATTCAGAATCCATTGGTCTTTTAAACTCATACAAAATTTACTTCTGTAAATCAAACCTATCATCATATAAGCCATTTAAAGGTCATAAATTAATCCTAAGGATCATTTTGATACAAACCAAAACACTTATTCCATTGAAGAGAAAACATCCCTAATCAACAGTTTTGTATTATTATTTTTTCCACCCCATTCAAGATATTTTAACTAATGACTATATGAAAACATAAATTTATTCCATTATTTAAATGTTATTATGTTATTTTAATAATCTTAATTCTTCTCTTATTCCTTTACATGGTTCACGAAATCATCATTCTTGTGTATGATAGATTACAACCATGAAAAATGATATTATTTTTCAATCACCACCTCACATGGATAGATATAATGATGGTTATATTATTTATATATATGATATATATGATATTATTATTATTCTGAAATCATAATATCATATATTTCTTCTTATATTCAATTTTTTGGGAATACAATATCATCGTTCGTGTGTTTGGTGAACTACCACCTCGCGATGCAATTTCATTATTTCACGCATTACATGGAAGGTAATTTCGATGGGATCAACAAAATTTTTTGATATATATGAAATAAACATGATTTTATAATTTTAATATGTTATTCACTATTCTATATTTTAACATGTCGATAAAATAGAGACAACATTAAAGTATAACTACATCATACCATCTGCATGAATGGTATATTTAATTTTCTATTTCTAAATTTTATAAATATATTTATATATATATATATAGAATATATATGATATTTAAAAAAATTTAAACTTCTATATGTGATGGAACACTGATCAATATAAGGTGAATGAAAATAAAAAATCAGTACCATTGAGAAAAATAAATAATTATTGCCCAAAACGTCATTTTAACAAGGAATTGTGGAAAACTCATAATAAAAGGTCATAAGTAAATCATATATAGTATAATTTATAATAATATGTAATGTATAATTCATTTTAAATAATAATATATTTATTTTATAAGATTTTGTTAATTTGTGAAAATTAATTAGATAATTGAGTTAAAGGATTTATGTCTCACTTTTATTTTCTATGAGACACAAGTCATATTAAATGTATGATTCTTTTAAGTTATTTATATAAATACAATGGATGTATTTTATGATTATTATTATTATTATATTAAATATATTTATATATCCCTTTTATGACCTCTCTTTCATGGGGTTTGTGTTTCAATTGCTCCCAACGATGTAAGGGATTTGGGTCTAAATGTTCGATTTTTGAGACATATGTTATATTATGAAGATGTCTTATTTTTGATGTGTATACATAGACCACTCTTATATTAATAACAAATACATATTTATTATGATTTTATTATATGTTAAATTTAGTTTTATTATTTCTCGAGTATTATGATTAAATGTTATCAATATGGTAAGGGTTTTATGTAACACTCTCATTTCATATGTTGATTATATATGATTAAGATTAAAATGATTTAATATTATGATATATCACTCATGTAAATCATTTATTTACTTATCTTATTGTTATTTCATTATAATTTATGTTTTCTTAACATATTTATCACATTATTTATAGAATATTTAAAACAAATTTAGGAAAAATACTCATTATTTATCACTATGGTAATAATGAATTTTTCATCCCTAACCATGTCCTAAAAATAATTATTTTTAAATTAATAATATAATATATGAAGTAAAAATATTCCAAATATTGAATTTTTAAAATAAAATTTTAAAATAAATCTTGTTTTTATTTTCTAAATAATTATTTTATTCCCATTATAAAATTGTGAAATAAATAATTGTTTTAATGTTTATAAAATTTCTTTTCACAATGACCACTCATTTTTTAAGATTTCATTATATTTTTCAAAGGTTATTCTCAAATAAAAAGATTTTAAAATGGTTTCTCTTTGAAAAAAATTATTTTCCACATTTGAAGGATATTTTCATTAATAAATATTTTAAATTATATTTTCATCATTTGTTGTATGTTTCCAATGTTATTTTCAAACAATATTATTTTTGAAAATGTTTGATTTTGAAATAATTTTTTTTAAAGTGAACATGTTCTTTTAATGAATATATTTTTTAATTTTTTTTTACATATTCATTTCTATTATTATAAGATTAACTTCAAGGAAAATTATTTTGAAAATAATTACTTTTTAAAACATATTTCCTCAAATTAGAAAGTATATTATCATCAAGAAAATTTTTTAAATGAATATCAAAAATAATTTTCTTTCTATGATGACAGGGTCTAATGTTAATAATTCAGTTTTGGGGATATAATCCATAGATACCATTCATATTATTTCTTTGAATTATTTTTGTTTTCAAGGAATAATTTTTATTAAAGTTGTTTCTCTTCTCCATGTCATACCATGAGGAATTACTTATGAAACCTACATTTCTTCTGAGTTATGATATGATAAAACATTTAAATTATTGTGAAACCAATCGACTTTTATAGTTATTGATTTTATGAAATGGTTTTGAAATCCATTTCATTTCATGGGTTATTATATGAGTAAAGTCTAATGATATTGTTTCACATAGATGAATGATTTTTATTATATGATTGTTCGGACATGGTTCTCCCTACAACGTGATGTGAAAATATATATATCTAATGAGATATGTGATTCCACAACCCCTGTTACCTAGAGTTGGTACATTATTAAATAACATTGGCATGATACAAAGAATCATGTACCGAAAGACCGATATGTTTAGTGGCCTTATATGTACTAGATACATTCATAATATTTACATTACATCATGAAATTAAAAAATCAACAACATTTTTTCCCCTTTGAACACACATATATCCTTAGCCTATCCCTACAGGTCAACTATTAAATACTTCTTCATATCCAGGAAAAAATAAAACATAGAAAGGGGTGAGCTCAGATGATCCTGATAAATTACAATATAGCTAAAAAATTCATAAATAAGAATTAATATTAATGGAAATTTATTAGACTAAAACAATATTATTTTAAACACAAACTTCATAATAATATGGAAAAGTTAAAATCAAATAATTCTATTTACTTATTCACAAGGATATTCTACTATTCGAATAATCACTAGCAATTTCAATATACAATTTCATAATGATGGAATGCATAATGCCAGAATTCATAACCACATAGTCAAGGCCTTGTTCCAAGACTAAGAATAATATTTTTTAAAGGCCTTGTTCTAAGAAACTAGTTTTTCTCATGAGACCTACCGATGCATCGAGGAGTTATAACGGGCTCCACCCATCACTTATTAAGTCCATTGCATTCCTCATATGAAAATATTTAAACATAACAGAAACTTTCGTATTAAATAATTCATATGAAATGACAATAATTTATACATAAACCTTGAATGGTGTAAAAATAACACATCCATAGTCAAACATATCACAAAACCTTCAAAAAAATATGTATGTTTTGTATTATAATAAATCAACTTCAAACAATCTTAAAATCCATTAAAGGATGTTGACATAGATGAAATCAAAAAAAATTGGAGAAATATAACTTTCTATTTTGAGATCATTTAAACGTCATATAATTATAAAAGAAAACAATAATTTTGAAATTTTTTTATAATCCTGTATGGGAATCTTCGACGATGTTATAACTGTGTAAAATAGCCACACCAGATGGATAAGATAAAAAAGACATTCTTACCTTAATTTTTTCGAAAAGGTCAAAAAGTACATTGTTTGAAAAATGATAGAAAGATTCCTTTAAAAAATTATATGGTCAAATAAGGTTATAAATTACATTAAAACATAGACTATTAATTAGTAAAAATGTTTCAAATTACATTTTTATGAAAACATGTATGTAGATGATAAAGGGGTCCCAGTAGATACTTACGTAAAAACAACCTTGGATAATAAAGAGATTGTAAAATTTACTCTTAAGTTGTACTTATACTTAATATATGGTATGTTAACCTATTATATAATAGTTAAGAAATTGTTATTAAATTATAAAATAAATATTTACATAAATATGATATCATATAAGATCCTCTAATATTGCTTTGTCAATGATATTTCAGTAGTTTCATCCTTTCAGGTGTTACCTGATTCGTTTTATTTTATATGATTTCTTATGTAATACATGTTTTTCATGGATCGGATGTATTTTATTCATATACATTATGATATTATGTTCGTAACCATTTTTTTTAATCATAAAATGAAAATTATTCTTCAAATATTATGATTGGGAATGAATCTCATCTCGTTTATGGAGACGGTAATCCGTACGTACGCATGAGTGACAATATCATTATATTGATGTTGAAATCATATGTAATTGGATGGTATATAATATATGAATAATCATAAAAATGTTATATTTATTATTTACCTTATTTATACTCATTATTATACCCATCCAAATAATGAAGTGTTTGAATAACATGCTCCACCACGACGTAGTGACAGTATGCCATACATACGCACGTATGGTGACTTTTTCATTCATATGATGGATAGAATAATGAATATAGTTGAACCATATTTATAAATACATCACATTATATATAGGATACTAGAGTAATTATTTTATAATGGAAACATAATAGAAGGAGGATGTGGAAGAAGAAAAGATCTTGAATGTGGTGATGAAATATTTATCTCTTCTTCACGTTCTGCCTTTTGATTTGATCAAAAGGGATCCATAGGATGGATTTCGGATCAAATTAATGCCTCTATGTTGAATGGGTGATAGTTTATAGGATATTAGGTCAGGGTTTGGCCGATCCAAAAGTCTTTGGAGTGTGAAATTAAGGGGAGGGGAAGTGGCCTTTTATAAGAGAGTTGAGGCTCACTTTAGGAAAATCTTGAATTATTATTTTATAAAAAAACCATTTTCTGTTTCTAATGGATCAAAAATGATATATTTGTAGGATAAGGTTGGTATGGGTCGAAACCCAATCAAACAATAGGTTTTATACATGTTTAGGAATTATATTATTCTTATCTTTTAGATTTAACTCTTAGTTATAAAGTGTGACATTTACCATGTCTCTTTGTATTTTTATATTATATGGTTAATAAACATACAATAAACATCCAAGAGAAACCTAAATTGGTTAAATATATATATATATATATATATTACATTATCTAAGAACTTTTTCCAATCCTTAAAATTTTAGAAATATTATATCAATTAATAATATAGTATTTTTTATAAACTCAATTATGCTAATTTTGACACTATTTAGTATTTGGTTTTTGTGAAAATCATAACCGCCTCATTGCTTCAAAAAAATTATTTAATCAACCCTAACATGTCATATTAACCTATAAAATTAGTGTAATTTTTGAAAAGTCTTGAATTACATTTATTTGGATATTTATAGTATCAATTATCTTAAACATTCATTAATAAGGTAATTACTACATCATCATTGTGTCATAAAAGAAAATTAAATTATTTGATTTATAAATTTTTTAAATAAAATACCATTGTGTATGAAATCATTTTATCTTTCTAATCAATATTTATAGTCTATTTTATATTGTGTGTGACCCTATATTAAAAATATTTTTCTTACTAAACATTTAATTTAACTCTTTTAACTCTTCTTTAAATAAAATAATAATAAATTTACAAATCTAATTAATGTTGACCAAATAGGATCATATTTTATTCCTAAGGGTTTATTGGTTGAATTATAAATATCCAATAGAATTAGTACTTGTTTTAGGGTAATTATGATATCATTTTTACCCATATTACACAATTTAATTTTAACCATGGTAAATAAAACTCAAAAGTTACTACTCATCAAAAATTATTTTCATCCTATTGAACTGCATTTTATTTACTAATATTAACAGTGTCTCCGATATTTTTGAAATTCAACTCACAGAAGTGGTCAAATTATGTTTTATGAAAATTTGTAAATTATCTTAGGATGTGGGTAAAAGACAAAAAAAAGTTTAATAAAAATATTATATTTCTAAACTAATTATAAAATCACTAAAAGAATTACATTGAACTTATATATGTATTATTTCACTATTTTAACCTAAAATATATTTAAAATAAAATTAATAATTATTTAAATGAAAATCTGTTTTAACCAATAACATAGTGTTTTTCACAATTAATAAAAAATTGAATGTTTTTCAAAAAATACCAAAAAATCATCCTAAGCTAATTTCGATATTCCAAATTCAAAAATGAAGTCCATTTGGAAAAATAAAATTTAAAAAATTTAAAAAAGTGGGTATTACTATTCATAATGGCTAGTTTTCTTGGTCGTGGGGTGTTAGAATCTCAAAGTTTCGTACAATTCAATCTATTTCATTATTCAAAGGGAAATGTATCCTGGAAGCTTGAGGTGTTACAAGATAAAAATGGTAAACCTATTTTCCGGTTTAAAACACTATGTGACCTTGGTAATACCAATACTACTAGGGGAATCACATTTTTCATGATCCACCATTAAAAATATGTGTATCCTATTGAGCATTTTGAAAAAAGTGATGAGTCGTGATCCATAATAATGACAGAATTGGTATTTAACAATAAAATATTAATGATTTTTCATTATTTATTATCTTTAAAAAAATTTATAACATGAAAATGTGATTTATTACTCATTTTTTATGATTTCTTTATGTTATGGCTTATTTTTTCTAATATAATAATTTTTTATTCCAGAAATAATGTTTATGATTTGTAATAGGTAGGGTATGAACTTCATATGTTATGTTCATGATCACTACCCTTATACTTATATTATACATTTATCTGATCATATATCGATATATTTTATTTTTTTCATTACTGATCATCTAATCTCACCCATTCGTTTCTTCCCCTAGGTTATGAAGAATGTTTTAGGCCATGTAAGCCTAAGAGGAGTACAATTTGAGAATATAATTATGGAATATGATTAATTTAATTCATGGGATTACTATATTATTTTTCTAGTATACATATACACTATATTATTATGTTCAATAGAAATTTATTTATAAAATGTATTTAATAATAATCTAAAAAAATGAAATATTTATATAAGAAAATCTAGGGTCATTATATTTGGTATTAAAGGAAAGTTTTAGTTTACCATTAGAAATTAGGATAAAAAACATTAATGAGATCCATTTTTATATTTTTAAGGATATGTTTATGGACATATCTAATGATAAGTCTAAACATGAGTTATTTTATTGTAAAATTTCATGGAATTTTAGTAAAGGAGAAAGATAGGGAATTCAATGAAATTATATCCCGATGTGGATAAAACAAGTTCATGTGGATTTAGAATAGATGAACATTGGGGTAATGAAACATAAAATGGTGTGTTGATATTGAATCAATCATCACCAGGTGCCTGAAAAATGCCTTTTATTCACTCCTAGTATGAATCTCTCTGGTGAAATGCTTTGGAAATTCCCAAACACTTTAAAACCCATCAAGAATTATTTAAAAAGATAATTACCACGAATGACCCATGTTAATACCAAGGATTCATAGATTAAAAAGAATGTTTAATGGTTTAGACAGACTATATGTAATTTTTCAAGATTATGTGGTTCCCCACAATGATTATTGTTACCCACATAAGGATTTTTTGTCTTAGTCAACAAAAAGAAAAATAATGAAACACATTAACATTTAATATGATTTAAAATATATTGATGAGAAAAAAATGAGATGACGAATGTAGTAAATGATATTATGATTATTTATAATTAGTTATTGTTACATATTATTAACATCTCGAACTTTAACTAACTCTAAAACACACAAGATATGGAAAGAGTTTATTGAGATTTTGGGTTATGGAGACCATGAAAGATATAAGATATGGTTTCTTATATGTTAAGAATGTTGGAAGAAACACTCCGTTGAATATATTAGAGGAATTATAAGATGTTTTAGATTTTGAACAGAAGGGTAGAATGTAATATATTTCAATGTAAAAAACTTAAATATTTTGGAAACATAATGAATTAGAATAATGTTTTTCCTATTGAATAATAAATATTTAAATGTTATGAATGTTAAAATATGGTAATAATTTTAGTCAGTGTCCTCAAGGTAAATCTCTTGAATATGTTTACAAATTTCATACAATAAAACGTTCTAGTTTTGATGATGAAGAGACTACAAATGACATATGAAATGAATAATAGTTTAAGGAATAAGATAACGATGCATAGTTAATTATTTACGAATGAAGTGGAATGCATTAATTAAGTATTTATTGTAATTAAATAATTTTGGAATATATATAAGTATTATTAAATATCTTATTTTAATTAAGGTTTGTTTTGAAATATATTGAATTGTGTTGATAACAAAGAAAAGTGATTTAATAGAAAGGTGATATTTCATGAAAAATAAATTATTTTCAGAAATAAAACCCATTATAATAGTCTTTATTTTTAGATAATAATGTTGGAATATAAATATTATTGGAATATATTAATTAAACTGTATTGTACTAATTACCTTAGAACTAATAATGATTTATTAAAAATTGGTTTGTGAAATCATTAATGTAGTTTACAAAATTTTATGATATATAGAATATATCTAGTAGTCTGTGTTTAATTTAAATAACAATGTCTAATTTTATTTCAAGAAGGTTATATGATGATTTTGGTTATCATAAAATTTCATGAGAATACATTATGATGGTTTTTACATGTTTGTTATTTAAAAATTAAGAGTACAAAATGTTTTTATGGGATTAATTATAAGTTTGTTTTTTAAATTTAGTGAACTTATTTATATTGTTTTTATATTTTAATACTCTATAAGGGTGGCAAATTTATCCATTTAAGAGAAGGTTATGTAGAATTTTTGATGAGGTTTTAATGTTTTATGTATTACTTATCTATATGATTGCATATCCATATTGGAAAACTAATGATAACCATTTTGTTATAATTAGGGATAGAAGGAATGGATTATCATTATATTAAAGATTTTTTCCTCAGTTACATATTTATGTATAAAAAATCAAATTCATTTCATGGAGTAAGATTTGAAGTCGAAATTGATAAATCAAAACTGAAGGATGAAATTGTAGTTAGATGAAAAATAAATCACTACACTTGGTATATCGGTCACTTTAGACTTACCAATCATATTTGGTCAGTAGACTATTAGTTTCCCCTTCCATAGAACCTCTCCCAGGTCCATGATATATTTCAGGTATCTATGTTGATGATTATTGTATAAGATCCATTACATATTCTCAACCAAGAGGCCATATCATGGACTATAAAATTTCTTATGAGGAACAACTGGTGTATATTATTCTACACAAAATAGAGATTATTATACAAAATAATGTCTCTAAAATGGTCAATGTTTACTTGAAAAAAAACCTGATTAGGGAAGATGTGTGGGATCCTAAGGATGTAATGAGGAATAAGTTTCCTCATATTTTGGTACAAAGGTGATGAATTTATACAGATAAATTAATTCTTTGAAGGGTAAAATGTGACACAAATTTTAATTTTTAGTAATATTTCATTTAAATAAATAGAATATTTTTGAAATTTTTTATTACATAAAACATCAAGATTATCTTGATCTATACGCAAAACTGAGTTTATATTTCATTGTATGCATCACTAAGATTAAATAAAAAATCTCATACTATTAAAATATTATTATTTAAAATGATAGTTATCTCGTATCCATTATAATTGAGAGCACAAATAGGATTAAATAAACAAATAAAATATACGGTCTATATGTTTTTATAAAATGAATTATTTAGTGACCAATTAATTATAAATGAAAATAAATAATATTTAAAAACAAAGGAAATCTTCTTCTGAAAAAATATTTTTATGCACAGAAACATGTTTGAAATCAATAAATTTAACAAATCCTTTTAAGGAATCATTTTGTCCGGACCCATCCCTCGGGGCCCGTTTCGCGACTACCCCATGCCAGCCTTACATAGGCCAGGGGCAGGTGACTAGCACCAAATGGCATATTCCACGAAAACCAGGAAGGCATTGACTTTATATCTTATAAACCCCCAAGAACAAGCACACAACATGATACGAACACAAGTAAACTGAATAGTAAAAAGATAGTGTGCAGTAAGTAAAACGGGCCAGAATATAAGACCAACTAGAAAGAACAAGAAAACTTGAAAGTAGAAGTAAACTGAAATAGCTCATGTGAACACCTGCCAAGAATCCTACCTGGAGGGTAGGTACAGCTCTAGAATGGTCGTCTCCATGGTACGTCTCATCTAAGGACCACCTTAGAGCTACCTCCACTCCTAGTACTATCGTCCTCAGTCAGGGATGTCATTCATCTTCACCAAACTCAACAAAAGGTTCGGGCGTAGCCCATATAGGGGAGAGTATAACAATACTCAGTAGGGACCCTGAGACCCTCAAAGATCTCACAAAACCCACAAAGGATAAACCATAAAGCATTAAAACAATTGTCAACCCTACATCGGTATATGCCCATACATATCCCTAAGATACCAAGTATACCCATTTCATTCATGAGGAAACACAATGCCCAACTCATTAGCTTTAATATCAACCATTCCACGAAGTAAAAAATACCACGAAGGTTACACCACAAAGGTAAGTACCAAAAATGTAATTCCACACAGAAGAATATCAAAGACGTATCACCACAAAGGAAAGTACCAAATAGGTTCTCCACACAGAAGAATAACACCAAAGTATCACCACGAAAGAATGTACCACACAAGTGTGCCTCATAGAATAATACCACAAAGTTATTAACATAAAGGTATGTACCACATAGGTATGCCACACAAAATAATACCACAAAGGTATCACCATGAAGGAAAGTACCACATAGGTATTCCACACAGTATAATACCAACAAGGTTCAACCACGATGGAAAGTACCACACATGTACTCCACACAGAAGAATACCACAAAGGTATCAACACAAAGGTAAGTACCACACAGGTATGGCACACAGAAAAATATCACAATGGTATCACCAAGAAAGAAATTATTGCACAGGTACGCCACGCAGAAGAATACCGCCAAGGTATCACCATGAAGGAATGCACAACACAGGTACACCACATAAAAGAATAACACAACAGTATCATCACAAATGTAAGGACTCAGCTCAAACCAGGTGTAACTTATGTACATAAGTTCAAATGATTATTCTAAGTCTAGATCATCTTATTCTGTTATGTAGCATTGCTTATAACCCACGCAGGATCGATGGGTAACTAACCCCTGCTGACCCACACAGGATCTGACTCACACATGATCAATATGTGTTCCCACGCAGGATCGTTGAGCACTGACCCACAAAACATCTGACCCAAATAAGATCCATATTCACTGACCGACATAGCATCCTAAAGAGCTGACCCACACAGGATCTGATAGATGTTGACCCAAATATAAACAATTTTATTTCTTCACGTACAGCCAGCCACAGGGTTCCCGCACTAATATCACTTGATTCCGGGAGGGTTTGCTCCTCAAGCCAAAGGTAAATACACCAACTACCAGGAAGTCCCCCAAAGAAGTATTCCTATGGTCATTCATGTCAAAAGGGATCCAACGCAGCTGACGGTGCGTTAATCAGACGCCCAGTCTGTAAGTTATTAGTGTTTCTACTCTGAGGTCCCAATTGGATGTGGGGTTCAATCCAACCCATCCATACCCCATAATTATCCAAAAAACTTGTGGAGTATACCAAAAGGATCGTCTTAATCCAAGGTTTTCGGCATCAGAGATGGCTCGTCAAACGGATGCATGTAGCTCATGATATGGTTGAAAGAGTGAAAAGGGTTAAAGTAGGTCCGGGTCTGGACAGACTCGGTCAGACCGACCCGGCCCGACCCTACCTGGGGCGACAATTTCTGGTTCAGGTCGACCCCACATGACCCAGGGTCCGGCCCTTGGTCTGGCCTGGCCCACCTACATGAATCTTCCAACTAGAATGACCCGGACCACTGGAACGGCTCGGCCTTCTGGGCGGACCACAATGGCTCGCATTGCGGTGGCCCACTGTAGATCACAGTGCCATGGCCCTCGGTGGCTCATGGTGTTGCGGCTGGCTGGTCGGACAGCCTTCCTCTGCACGGCAATGTCGCGCACTGCGCATTCACCGGAGGCTATCCCACCGTCCTTCCCTCACCGCCATGGAATACAGCCACGACTCCTCTCTGTCGGGCATCGTGGACGCGCGCACGTCGCCCCTTCATGTGGTCAGCCGTAGTCGGCCGCCAACTTTTCTCTGCCACGGCCAACGGATCGTGACCCTTCTCCAGCAGCATGGTCACACTGTAGACTTCGTTGTGGCTGGCCTGAGTGCCGGCCGCCATTCCTGAGCCCCACCGGTGACATTCCTCAGGTCACTAGCTATGCCCCGGTGGCCTGTTCTTCATTTTGAATATCTCTGCACTTGTCTTGGGTTTTCTCCATCATTTCAAGCCCATCAAAACTCACAAAGGTTGCGGAAAGGTCAGGTCGTGTTCGTTTGGACCGCTCTCTCTCCATGATATAATGATACCAAGTGGATTTTTTATTCTAGAATCATGATGTACGTCAATAACGGGATAAGGGGTATACAATTAAAAAACCCTACCTTGAAGGTTTCTTAGGAGGAGGCGCAAGGAAGAAGACAAAGTTGTTGAAGAGTTGATGTCCATTTCTTCTGCAAGGCGCTTCCGATCCGGGCTCGGGGTCGGTTCTTTATTCTTCGTTAGAGAGATTTTATTCGATGTAGAAGAAGAGTTCTTCCAAATTCTCTAAGTCATTTCAAACCCTTTGACAATGATTTCCCCAACCCAATAAAAGAATATCCAACTTATTGAATTAAAGGTGGCCATTTATTATTATGAGGTTGGCATAATTAATTTAGAGGAAACCAATAGTCTAATACCTCATTAAAGGAGTTCAAGAGTAGGGTGGTCCCCACCATTAAGAGTTCAATTGGGGGGGTCCTAGCTCGGGTGGTCCCCACCACAGATCATTCAAAATGGGAGGTTTTAAAAAAAATCTTTATTTTTTTATTTATTTAATTCTCCTACGAAATTCACGAAAACTAACATTCACCCACATCATACTACGGTCATGTTGAAGGTCTTTTTAAGTTAATATCGGTGATGTGAGTACAATGGTACCTTCATATTTTAATTTCAAGCAATGGTTCAAATGTTATATAACACCGCTTGAGCAATTATTGAACGTACATGAAAACAAAGTACGAAAGAATGATAACAATCACCCTAGACCTATGCTGATTGAGGTGAGGCTCTACCTAATTGAAGTACACCCCAATGAACCCAAAGGTACTCTCGGATTTTTAATCTAGGTTATCATTTAGATTTTAATAATTTTTCAATGAAATAATTGTCACTTAATTATTTTATTTATAGCTAAAAAAGTAACTTTCACTGGTGGCCCCCACCGACCAATTTTAGTATCTATCTAAAGAGAGTATACCCTAATGAGTTTAAATGTTGTCTCAGATATTCAATCTGAGTTACAGTTTGTTAGTTACAAGAATTTTAAAAATAAAATAATTTATTTAATTATTGAATTTACGATTATGCCATTTTTGGGTTTTCACAGAGGAGGCCTACACCAACTAAACGTAAGTCACACCTATGGTAAACCTGCCATCATAAACGCAACGGTAACCTCAGATTTCTGATCTGAGTTACCATTGAAGTTTTATTACACATTTTCAGGAAAACTACTTACACACGCTAATTAAAACTTAACCAAACATCGACAGATCATTTCGGGCACTCTGGGCCTCGAAATCGTGAGCTATCAGATTTCCAGGTCTCGAAATGATTCCATATAATTAAAAAAAATTATACTACATTTCTTGGATATTACAATCTCCCCACCTTAGGTCTTTACATCCCTAAAAGCCACAACAAATGCAAAACACCCAAAAGAGGGTACTGAGCATGAATCTGAGCCTCACTCTCCCATGTACTCTCCTGGAGGTTCCCGTGCAGCTACCGTTCGTGGACCAGAGGTATCAACCTCCCAAAAAGGACCCAATCTTTTTGATCCTCAATATCCACTAGAACATTTCAAAACGTTTCTCCATCCTCGATGTCCAACTCTCTATGGTCGATGATGTGAAATGGGTTGTGCACGTATCTCCTTAGCAGGGATACGTGGAAGAAGTTGTGCTCCTAAAGCAACTAAGGCCAAAGATCTAATTGGTAAGCCACCTCGCCAACTCTGTTGTGTTCCTAAAATGGTCCGATGAACCAAGAAGATAACATGGAACCCCAACCAAATCTCTGCAAACCTCATCGAGGTGAGACCCGTAGAAAGACATGGTCACCATCCTCAAACTCCATATGTCTCTGCCTCCTGTCAGTGTAAGACTTATCCCTGATCTATGTAGCCCTCATCTACTCTTGGATGATCTACTACTTCTCCATGGTATCCCATACCATATCTATTCCCATGAGTGATAACTCCCCCGGGTTCGTCCAGCCCAAAGGTGGTCAGTAAGGTCAGTCGTACAAAGCCTTGAATTGTGTCATCCCAATGGTGGAGTGATATCTGTTGTTGTATGAAAACTCCACCAAGGGAAAGTGATCCTCCTAGATGTTCCCAATATCGAGGATACTAGAATGAAACATATCCTTGAGGGTCTGAATGGTCCGCTCAGTCTGGCCATCCGTTTGAGGATTGAAGGCAGTGCCCAAACGAAGCTTCATCAAGAAAGCCTCATGCAACCCCTTCCATAGCTGGGAAGTGAAACATGCATCATTATTAGAGAAAAACATCGAGGTTACTCCATGTTGCCAAAAAATCTCCTGCACATAGAGGCATCCCAAGCTCTCTACTGAACCTTTCTCTTTGATCGGTAGGAAGTGGGATGAATTGGTGAGTCATTCTACGATCACCCAGATAGAATCATGACCCATGGATATACGTGGAAGTCCTAGAATAAAGTCCATGGATATCCCATCCCACTTCCACACTGGGACCTCAAAAGGTTGAACTAATAATGCTGGAATGTGGTGTTCTTCATTCACTTTCTGAAAAGTGAGGAACTGTGAGACAAACTCTACTGCTTCCTTCTTCGTTCCCATCCATCGGTGTTGACACTGAAGGCCCTTGTACATCTTCACCACTCCAAGAAGTACCGCTAGAGGGGATGTATGGAACTCCCTCAACACTTCCCTGTGTATCACAACCGGTACCATAGTACGTTCTTTGAAAAGGTTGACATGCGCCCCATCTTCAAAAAATCCATCAAGTGACTGCCCTGAGAATATCTGAGCACGTCGACCCTCGTAGTCAATAACCCCAAGTTGTGCCTCCTAAACTTGATAATAGAGTGTGGGAGTGATAGTCATTGACTAGAGGTAAGCAGCTTCATCTCTATCCACAAAAGATATCTCTATTGTGGCTAGTCACTCTAACCCCACACTCAGTAGCTGTAGGCCCGACATCTGGCTGATTGAATCAGATACCACATTTCCCTTCCCAGGATTATAGAATATATCAATGTCATAGTCATGGAATAACTATATCCACTCATGTTGGGAACTGAAAACTCAAAACTTCTTATACCACGAGGGTGAGGTTGGCCGAGTCACAAGTGATCAGAAACACCCTCCTATGCAGGACTTTATCCTAAGCTATCTAGGTATCCTTTTTCGTTGACCATGGAAACCCCCATTCCAACGTTGTAGATAAACCATAACATTTTTTCATAATACAGTCAATCTGAATATGAACTGTGTATGTCCAGTCCATACCCAGACTAACGTCATAAGGCCTTGATGCAGCCACCAAGCGGTTCCAACCGAAACTCTCTCGTGATGTTTCAGATCAATCAGTCGTTGTAAGTGTGATAATCAAGTCTCCTTCTAGTGGTATCTCTTGAAGTGAGGGTCAATTCAATGGTTTAACTAGAAATGCTAGCTCTTCGACATGATTCTCGAATGGAAGGAATGATTGGTTCCTATATCTATTGATGTTGCAGCTATTAGTAGACATAGACCGTACTTCGAATCATTCCTATATCCCTTTGGTCACACTCCTTGAAAACATGCAGCTACTCTCTTCCCCTATCCTCTTGCTCCCTAAGACTAGAAAGGACCACAATGGGGGTGGTTGTAACATGTCGAAATGTACACCATCTAATTCGGCTCCCCTAGCTCTACTTACATGTCTGCAACCATGCAGATTCATCTTCCCTTAACACTTCTTTTTCTCAAAAAAAATTTACACGCCCATGTTTTTGAGACTGGCTCTCGTTTTCTGTTTTCCCACTACTAAAATTCACTGGATATATCCACTCATGAAAACAACATTCAACCACAAAGGTACTCTCTAGCACCCCAACATGAGTAGGAATGCATTGAGTAATAGTGTTGGATCAGAATTCCTTAAACACAGATCCCTTGAAAGTCTAAGCCCTGTAGAACTAATCGCATCATATTCATCGAGTACCATGAATGATCGGTACACCTCGATGAATACTCACCTACTAACATGTCGACCTACCGAAGCTGTAGAAGCTTTTGAGAACTCTTTTCCAACTCTTCTAGCCTCTCTTAAACCACATGTGAGTCAATATCGCCTCATAACATGAGTGGTATTTTATTTTGAATCATTTGTAAGGCACTAAGACTATAAGTGTCCTATACCAGTACTGTCGATTATAACTGCTGACCAACATGCAGTGATATAGCTGACACCATACCCGAATGTACTATCTCGGGTAATGGTCCATGTACTGAAGCCTCATCACTATGAGGACCATCCTCATGGTAACCCATTGAAAAATAATAGTAGCTAAGATCTCCATCTAATATACATGTGTCTCTACTAGGTGGAAAACTCTAGCAACTACCTCCAACAATCCCTCATCTGCGTGGTAAACTATCTCGCCTCGAAACCTCGAAGGCCTCTCCTGTTGGAACTCATACAACACACTCAGTCGGCGTGCACCATCCTCCAGTGTGGCGGGTGTTAACTGCTGCACAATGGGTGGTGGTGCTGCTGGTACACCACCTGAAGGTGCCAACATAGTAAGAGGGACCTGCACCGGAGCCTCATCGCTCAGTAGGCCATCATCGTGTAATCTCTCAGGAATCCTATATGGTGGTCTATGCAATGGAATCCTAATAATGACTAGGAACGCCATGTTCATTATGTTATAACTAGTGAGATGACTCAAGAAATGAAAATAAATCTTTTCAAAACACACACAATCAGTGTTTTCGTGCATTGAGTCAGATATCAGAAGTTAGGGCGCTGGTGTATGGAAACGTCGGTCACCGCACCAACACTGGATTCCCAAAAATGATAACCACACTCACTACACATAACACTATTGTCGTTAAAAGGATCATAGTGCAATGTTCTATAGTATACCCAACACCTTTGATACAACTTTTTCATGACCCATTCCCTGAGGCTCGTGCAGTGACTACCCCAATCCTGCCTCCCATAGGCCAGGGGCTGGCGACTAGCACTGAAAGGCGTATTCCCCCAAAAAAAAGGTATTGAATTTATATCCTGTAAACACACACGAACGAGCACCCAACAAGATATAAAACAATTAAATAGAATATTAAAAATATTGTGTACAGTAAGTAAAAGGGGCCAGAATACAAGTCCAACTGGAAAGTACAAGAATTCTAGAATATACAAGTAAACTAAAATAGCTCTTGTGAATACATACCAAGGATCCTACCTGAAGGGTAGGTACTTCTCTCAAATGGTCGTCTCTGTGGTACTCCTCATCTAAGGTCCACCTCCAAGCTACATCCAGTCCTGGTACTCTTGTCCTCAATCTGCGTTCTCTATTGTCTGCACCAAACACATCAAGGTATGGGTGTAGCCCATCTAGGGGTTAGTATAACAATACTCAGTAGGGATACCGTGACCCTCAAAGTTCACACAAAATCCAAGAAGGATGAACCACAAATAATTAAAACTACTTTCAAAACAGATCGATAAATACCCATACATATACCTAAGTTATCAAATATACCAATCTCATTCATGAGGAAACACAAGGCCGAACTCATTAGCTCAATGCTCAACTGTTCAATGAAGGAAAGAATACCACTAAGGTAAAACCACAAAGGTATGTAACAAAAATGTAACACCACACATATGAATACCATAGAGGTATCACCGCAGAGGAAAATACCACACATGTTCTCCACATACAAGAATACCACCAATATATCACCATGAAGGAAAGTACCACACAGGTACGACACACAGAAGAATACCACAAAGGTATTGCCAAGAAGGTAAGTACCACATAGTTACGCCACATAGAAGAATACCATAAAGGTATCACCATGAAAGAATTTACCACACAGGTATGCCACAAAAAAGAATACCACCAAGGTTTCACCACAAAGGAAAGTACCACATAGGTACGCCACACAAGAGAATACCACAATTCTATCACCATGAAGGTAAGTACCACAATGATACGACACAGATAAGAATACCGAAAAGGTATCACCACAAAGGAAAGTACCACACAGGTACACCAAAAAGTAGAATACCACCAAGGTAACACCATGAAGGAAGCTACCACACAGGTACGCTGAACATAAGAATACCACAAAGGTATCACCACGAAAGTAAGGACTCATATCACACTAGGTATAACATAAGTATAGTAGTACACATGATTAGTTGAAGGCTAGATCATCTTATTCTATTAAGTAGCCATACTTCTAACCCACACTGGATTGATATGTAACTTACCCCTGCAGACCCACACTTGATCTCACCCACAGAGAATCGATATGCACTGACTCACATAGGATTGTTGAGCGCTGACACACATAGGATATGAACCACATAGGATCGGTATGCGCTGACCCACATAGGATCTCTGAGCACTGACCCACACAATATTCGATAGATTCTAACCCACATAAGATCGATGTCCTTTCTTCATGTACATCAAGCCACAGGGTTCCCACACTACGCTTGCTTTATTCCGGGAGGGTCCGCTCCTCAACCCACATGTCGATACTCACATTACCATTAATTCCAATAAAGAAGTATTCCAAAGGTCTATCACATCAAATGGGACCCAACGCAACTGACGGTGAGTCAATCGAACACCCAGTCTGTAAATTATTAGTGTTTCCGCTCTGAGGGCCTTGTTAGATTCGGGGTTTGATCCAACCCGACCATACTCCAATATTATCCAAAACTCAAGTGGAGTGTATCAAAAGGAATACCTCGATCCAAGGTTTTCGGCACCGCAGATGGTTCATCAAACAGCCCTGTGTAGCTCATGATATAGTCAAAAGAGCCAAAAGGGTCGATGTTGGTCAAGGTTCGGTCTGACCCGGTCAGACTGACTCGGTCCGACCCATCCTGGGCCGACCCGATCTAGTTCGGGTCGCCCAAACCATCCCGAGCTCCAGCCCTGGGTCCAGACTGGCGAGATGGGTCCGACCCAACCCACTGGTGCAACCTGGCTCACTGGGAAGCCCGCGGTGCGGCGGCCAGCGGTGTCTCGTGGTGTGGCGGCCCGTGGTGGCTCGCGGTGCTGTGGCCCGTAGTGGCTCGCGGTGGGGTGGTTCGCAGTAGCTCACGGTGCGACAGATGGACAATCAGCCAGCCTTCCTCTATGCGGTGCGGTCTCACGCCGCTTCTTCACCAGCGACTGGCATCGAGCCGACCGCCTTTCCCCCACCGTTGCGGCTCTTCTCCACCGGGCGGCGCTGACATGCTCTATCACCCCTTTGCACTATAGAGACCCGAAGCTTGACGTACATGGACATTACATTACATTTGCGGAATACTTAGTACATAAAAAAAACACACACACAAGGATCGTAATAGTTTAGTGTCTTTGGAAACTCGGAATATAATCTTCTAATCATGGTGAAAGATCTTCAACATCTCCCATAAAGATCTTCCTTTTTTTAAACCTAAAACCTTTCTTTATATCCTGGGGAAAAGAAAACATAAAAGGGTGAGCTCAAATGCTCAGTAAGGGTAAACAAAATAAATATCAATCACATCATATTCATAAGAACATAAAATTTTGGAAATCTTAACCTGCAAAAGAGAGCATAATTTCATAACATGGGATAAATCTTAGTAGTGAAATGAAAATCCAATAATCATAACTTAAAACATGAAACATTGTAGCATACACACATAATCATAGAGAATTATTTCTTGTTAGTCAAGACTCATTTCCAAGACTATCTTAGTGGACAAAGTCCCTTTTTGAATCGAGTAACCCTCGTTTCAGTCCTGTTTCACTGAACCGGTATAACCTACCATTCCAGCCATGTCTATCTCATGAGATATAAAATCTTTACCCAATGCATTGGAGGGAGATATAGGTCCCACCCATCTCATAATTATACCATTCTTATGTGTGCCACAAAATCATAAACCATACATCATTGCATAACCCATGTAATAAAAATGGGAATCTTAAACATCATGACATCATAAAACAATTCATATACGATAAAGGAATTCATAAAAATAATTCCATCACAACATAACCAAATCAATGTAATAATAGGGATAAAAATAGAACCCTTTATTATCTTATATGGAAAATAATTTTGATAAAACACTTGAACTCCATTCTTGAGGAAAATATCCTTTCTTTTTCAAAAACATTTTTCCTTTCTTAACATGTCATACAACTTTAAACTAAAAGAAGTTGATTAAAAATAAACTTGAAAACTTGTAAAGGATGCTTCTTAGAAATAATGTTTTAAAAATCCATTTATTCCATATAAGTTAAAAAAACATTCTTCGTACTTTTGTCGGAAAAGTCAAAAAGTACCTCGTACGAAAAATGACAAAAGATTACTTTCATATCCTTTACTAAAAACTCACTGAAGGGTAAAATAGGATTTAAAAAATTGTAGGTGAATGGAAATAATATTACATATTGAGTAAACATGGATTTGGATGATAAAATAAACCCCAGTAAATACTTACGAATAAACAATCTCGGATAAAAATGAGATGGTGATATTTCCCTTACCTTAGGTCCGATTTGCTTCGTATGTGTAGGAACCTCCTGTATAATGATTTAAATAATGTCATTGACTTATTATAGAATAATATTCATTGTTATGATATCATATATGGTTCACTTATGACTTTATATTACCCGTTCTTTTGTAAATTCCATGTTAAAGAAGCGTTTTGGGTAAAATCGTTTCATTTATCGTAGGTGTTTGGACTTGTTGTTCTTGACATTATTATTACTTATACCATGATTTAATTACTTCCAGAATATAAAATATGGTTTATATATCATATATATTCAGTATATATTTATATATAATAGATAGATAAATGAAATGAAACACGTCGTTCATGGAGACGGTAGTCCGTACGTACGCATGAACGTTGTTTTCCTTTCCTTATTGTCTTGAATGGAATTAAGTAGATGACATACATATATACACACATAAATCCAGTAGCTTTATAATGTCATATATTTCATTATTATTGCTTATATATACTTTATAATCATTCTTAAATGGTTAACATGGAGAATGAATCTCATCGCGTCGTGGAGACGGTAGTCCGTACGTACGCACGAGCGATGATATCATTTCCATAATTATTGAATTTAATTGGAGTGGATGATACAATATATCAGAATAATTATGATGTTATAATAACTATGTATAGTTATTCCTTGCACCATAATACCCATCCATGTAAGGTGTTGGTGGAAAAACAGATTACACCACAGCGTGGAGACGGTATTCCGTACGTACGAACGCGCGGTGATTTCGTTTTCCGTAGGATGGTTAGATGATTAAATAGGGTTGTTTAATACTTATAATAACATATCAGTATATGAGTGATACTGATGTTATTACTTAATAATGAAACAACCTAAGAAGAAGAAGTGGAAGAAGAAATAAAGATGAAAGAATCGGTAACGGACATTACCTCTTCTTTGGAGTGCTTCTTTGAGACCTCCTTTTAGGGCACTAAAATGGGTCTTTGAAGAAGACCAGAACCTATAGGATGTTTCTAGGGAGGTGGAGAGAAGAAATTGTCAGGGGTTGGCCGAGATTGAAGGCTCAAAGTGGTGTGAGGAAGAGAGGGAGGAGGTGCCCTTTTATAAGGGAGGAGAGGGGCACCTTTGGAATAACTAAAAAGATTATTTTTTTTATAAAGTCAAGTTCGGTTTTAAATAGATCAAAATTGATTTATTTATAGGATAAGGTGGGTATGGGTCTAAATCCTCTCATCCAATAGGATTTATACAATTTTAGGTTATTATTTTACCCTTATCAATTAGATTTAACTCTAAGTTAAATAATTTAACTTTTACCGTGCCATTTTGTTTTCTTACACTATATGGTTAATAAACTTACTATATCAAGACAAAATAAGCCCAAGTTGTTTATTATTAATATATATAATCATATCTAAGTCATTTGGCCGAACCTTATATTTTTAGGAATAAAATAACAATTAATAATATAATATTTGTTTTAAAAACTATTTTATGTCAATTTTGACACTATTTGGTATATGATTTTTATAAAATTCATAACAGAATGATAAGTTCGAACAAAGTTACTTAAATCAACAATAACATGTCATAGTAACCTAGAAAATTAGTTTAAGTCATAAAAAGTCTCAAATTACATTTATTTGGGCATTTATAACATCAATTATGTCAATATTTCATTAATAAGACAATTACTGCATCATCTATGTGTCATAATAAATGATAATTATTTAATCCCTAAAAATTATAAATAAATTCCTATGATGTAGATAATTGTATTATATTTCTGTATACTATTCATATTCGAAGTTTTATGAAGTTTATCACTAGATTAAAATTATTATACTTATAAGATTTAAGAAAGGGACATGTTGTCACATTCTTTGGTTTTAATAATAATCAAATTATTTTCAATGAAAAAATTTAATTTAATGAATATAATCCGACCCTTAGGTGATATGGGTCGACTTTTAGTCATCCAATAGGATTTTGACATTTGTTAGGGTAATTTTAAAATATTATATTTACCCTTAATTACCCGATTTACCTTTAACTATAGTAAATAAAATTTACTGTAGTTACTATTCATAATTCCCAAAAATAAAAAGTAGCCTATTAACATAATTTGGACCCACTGATTCCAAATATGGAATCCATTTTTTAAAATTCAATACACAGAAGTTTCATAAATTAAATTAAAATTAATCCTGTTGTCGAATAAAAACGTGTTTTTGTTTAAAACATTGCAAAAGATTGAATTGATTTAACCTACGAATTCAAGGTAAAATCAATGCTAATGACATAAATTATATTAAATGGTAAAAATATATTCTATTTATACTTTAAACCCATTCAATATTATAATTTAACCACATAAGATATTATGATGAAAAAAGTTGTTTTTAATTCAAATATAGCGTGTTTTTACTATTCATTAAAATGTGAAAGTTACCAGAATAATATGAAAATTTTATCCAAAGAAAATTTTTATTTCTTGATTCCAAATAAGAATTTTATTTTGTCAAATTGAACTTATAAACATGTCAAAAACTATATTGAAAGTGGGTGTGCCATCAAAAGGCGGCAAAACTGTATTTTTTGAAAAATACTTATTTTACCCAAAAAATTTATTTTGTTCTTATACCATGTTCTAGAAATGTGTAAGATGAATAATAATTTTATAAAATTAAAAATTTAGCTAATACTATTCATAATGGCTAGTTCATGACAATATTATAATAATATAACATTGTTTATTAAAACCCGATATTGCGTAGAACACACGCTATCGAGGAAGGTCGCGATTGCGTGTAATGCAAGCCAAGTCAGGGTTGCGTGTTGTGAAAGAATCCTTAGTTGTTTCCTATAACATAATCCAACCATATTTCATTTATAAATTGAATATATATATATATATATATACTCAATGTTGCGTAGAATAACTATTATCAAAATTGTGTGTAACACGATCCAAGAATAGTGGTGCATATACTGCAAGCTAATACGGTGTTGCGTATAGCGCAAGGTAATCTTGGTGTAGAATACAACACAAGACATTAATGAAATAAAAAGAATATTTTTCATAAAATATAGGGGTGTTACATTCTACCCCCCTTAAAATGAATTCCGCCCTCGAAATTCGTCGGGGTTATAAATGGTTTACTATTCGAAAGTTTCTTTAATAGAAACCCACATCGTAAAAAAGAATACCAAAACTAATCTTTAAAAACAAAAGTATGAAACTTAACGGTTACCCAAATAAACTAATCACTGGGTTTCCACATAGGTGAAAATATGGATATGGGAGAGAAATCTAACCATCATGTTCTGATGGAGAGTGGTAGAGAACATGGCTATGGAAAAGCCAGTAATCACAAATCCATAGATTTGTGATGATATAAGGTACCATCTAATTCATCAGGTATAAGATCACTAGGACAACCTTTTTTGGTTTTCAAGATCATTTCCCTAAAGTTGAAAATTTGCTTAGAATAAATACTTACTTCATTTTGGTACAATCTCACTGTTGTTCGTGCCTTGAACAATTTCCACTTCATCTCTTAAATAAATGAAGTTGAATTTGTTATTCGTGAAGTGTTAACAGATCATGTGATAGAATGACGGGTCATTCCATCTGTCTCAAAAGGTTAGCAAAATTTATATACATAAGTTGATCTATAGTGAGATTAATCATATATGGTTCCTAAAATGGACTTATACTTCATATATCATACTTCTTAATATAATAAAACTATTTTCTACTAAATAGGGACTTCTTGTAGGCCAGTGGTAGGTGATAAAGGCCAGTCGCACTTCGGTTGTGGGTTCGATTCCCACGGCCTTGTCCGACGCCATGGGTTGTCGCCCGTCCTACAGGTTGTCCTTTTTCTAAAACTATATTACTATAACATCACATCAATAATATCGAAAAAACTTTTATCCTTAAACAATACTAACTTATGTCCAACATAATCCATTCCAATCTTTAGGCTTATCCATAATACTGCAGTCCACTCTCATAACATAGTGAAAACGATTACCAGAGATTTAACACCATCGTCGATCCCCATATATCATAAGGTATGTTTTGTTGGTCACATTCCAAACATTCAAAGTCCTTAATCGTGTATTCTCTTGAATACCTTAGTGAAAACATGAATGCAGTTAAAAGTCAACACTTTCCACATACCAAAATCCTCAAAATTCTATATACTCAAACGATGATATCACTTAGTCCTTATATCAATCATGAGCTCATGAATACTGTTAAACATTTTTTTTTCTCTTTTTCCCTTCATTATGCGCATATCATCTTATTTCCAAAAATATCTCAATCACTTTGAATACCACATTATACCAACACATAAATATTCTAATACTCCATGATACAATATTATTTTGGAATACCATTACATAAACACTTAATCATTCCACCACATCGTTGTCATATTCAACATCGCCAATAGTGATCGCATGTGACTTCCCTTTGTCCTTTGCCTTCAGTGGTTGCTCATGTTGATCATCACTAACCCTTGGATTAGGGCATTTATTGGCATAATGCCCAATTTCCTTGCACTTGAAACATTGAAGTGTTGGTGGTGCGTTCTCTGCAGTGTTTTCTTTGTTCACATCATTAGAAGCCCTTTTTCCATTACTTCGACACTCAGCTGCTCGATGACCTTCTTTTCCACACTTAAAACATTTTCTAGTCCCTTTAATACAATCTCCACCATGATTCTTTCCACACTTTGTGCATAAGGAAACATTCATCTTCTTTTCACCATTATTCTGAGATTTCTCCTTGAACTCCATCTTTCGTTTCTTGTCAAAACCATGAGATGGATATGTAACACCAACTTCCATTTCTACCTTGATAGCACAACGCACAATTTCTTCATAGCTGATGAAGTCTCTTATAGCTAATGCCCTTCGAAGACTTGGTTTTAAGCCACTGAAAAATCGATCAACTTTACTTTCAGGTTGGATGATAATGCCAGATGCATACCTTTAAAGTCTTGTAAAATTCGCTTCGTATATACCAACAGATTCATCATCCTTTTGCTATAGTTCAAGAAACTCCTTCTCCATCTTTGATCGAAGAATACGAGGGAAGTACTTACTGAAAAACAAGTTCTTGAACTCGTCCCATTCCATGGACTCAATTTCATCTCTTGGCCTCGTATTCTTGATAAGATTCCACCATTGATCAGCTTCACCTTCCAAACGATATACTGCTAAGATGACTTTATCATGTTTAGAACATTGAAGAACTGAAAATATCTTTTCAGTGGTACTGATCCATTGTTCAGCAACAAGTGGATCGGAAGTCCCACTGAAAGAAGGTGGACGTTGCCTCATGAAGGACTCAATAGAATACTGTTCCTTTCTCTGCTCATTTGGAAGTCCAGAATGATTCATAGCTTGTGTAAGGATAGCAATAAGATTTTGCACTCCATCTCCCATAACATTTGTTTGTTCAGGAGGACAATCATTGTATTGTCCATTGCATTGATCAACATGGTTCCTTCGGGTTCCAGCCATCGTCTAAAACCCAAAAAGAATAGTGTGAGAGGCAAAAATCATGCTAGGGAAAACAACATAATAAAGGGGGAGTACCTTCAATATCTAACATCTTAGGTTTAATTCTATGATCGTTAGCGTAGTTCTAGTACTATAACCTATACGTATACTTAACCTTAGGGACATCCCTAGACATACCGTAGAAATATCTCTAGGGATCTCACTAACGTTTTCGCATCCTAGTTTCCAAAGGTTGACTAAACCTTTCCTCTGATACCAACTGTAGAGAACCGAAGCTTGACGTACATGGACATTACATTACTTTTGCGGAATACTTAGTACATAAAAAAACACACACACAAGGATCGTAATAGTTTAGTGTCTTTGGAAACTCGGAATATAATCTTCTAATCATGGTGAAAGAGCTTCAACATCTCCCATAAAGATCTTCCTTTTTTTTAAACCTAAAACCTTTCTTTATATCCTGGGGAAAAGAAAACATAAAAGGGTGAGCTCAAATTCTCAGTAAGGATAAACAAAATAAATATCAATCACATCATATTCATAAGAATATAACATTTTGGAAATCTTAACCTGAAAAAGAGAGCATAATTTCATAACATGGGATAAATCTTAGTAGTGAAATGAAAATCCAATAATCATAACTTAAAACATGAAACATTGTGGCATACACACATAATCATATAGAATCATTTCTTGTTAGTCAATACTCATTTCCAAGACTATCTTAGTGGACAAAGTCCCTTTTTGAATCGAGTAACCCTCGTTTCAGTCCTGTTTCACTGAACCGGTATAACCTACCATTCCAGCCATGTCAATCTCATGAGATATAAAATCTTTACCCAATGCATTGGAGAGAGATATAGGTCCCACCCATCTCATAATGATACCATTCTTATGTGTGCCACAAAATCATAAACCATACATCATTGCATAACCCATGTAATAAAAATGGGAATCTTAAACATCATGACATCATAAAACAATTCATATACGATAAAGGAATTCATAAAAATAATTACATCACAACATAACCAAATCAATTTAATAATAGGGATAAAAATATAACCCTTTATTATCTTATATGGAAAATAATTTTGATAAAACACTTGAACTCCATTCTTGAGGAAAATATCCTTTCTTCTTCAAAAACATTTTTCCTTTCTTAACATGTCATACAACTTTAAACTAAAAGAATTTGATTAAAAATAAACTTGAAAACTTGTAAAGGATGCTTCTTATAAATAATGTTTTAAAAATCCATTCATGCCGTATAAGTTTAAAAAAACATTCTTCATACTTTTGTCGGAAAAGTCAAAAAGTACCTCGTACGAAAAATGACAAAAGATTCCTTTCATATCCTTTACTAAAAACTAACTGATGGGTAAAATAGGATTTAAAAAATTGTAGGTGAATGGAAATAATATTACATATTGAGGAAACATGTATGTGGATGATAAAATAAACCCCGGTAAATACTTACGAATAAACAATCTTGGATAAAAATGAGATTGTGATATTTCCCTTACCTTAGGTCCGATTTGATTCGTATGTGTCCGAACCTCCTGTATAATGATTTAAATAATGTCATTGACTTATTACATAATCATATTCATTGTTATCATATCATATATGGTTCACTTATGACTTTATATTACCCATTCTTTTGTAAATTCCATGTTAAAGAAGCGTTTTGGGTAAAATCGTTTCATTTATCGTAGGTGTTTGGACTTGTTGTTCATGACATTATTATTACTTATATCATGATTTACTTACTTCCAGAATATAAAATATGATTTATATATCATATATATTCAGTATATATATATATATATAATAGATAGATAAATGAAATGAAACACACCGTTCATGGAGACGGTAGTCCGTACGTACGCATGAACGCTGTTTTCCTTTCCTTATTGTCTTGAATGGAATTAATTAGATGACATACATATATACACACATAAATCCAGTAGCTTTATAATGTCATATATTTCATTATTATTTCTTATATATACTTTATAATCATTCTTAAATGGTTAACATGGAGAATGAATCTCATCGCGTCGTGGAGACGGTAGTCCGTACGTACGCACGAGCGATGATATCATTTCCATAATTATTGAATTTAATTGGAGTGGATGATACAATATATCAGAATAATTATGATGTTATAATAACTATGTATAGTTATTATTTACACCATAATACCCATCCATGTAAGGTGTTGGTGGAAAAACAGATTACACCACGGCGTGGAGACGGTATTCCGTACGTACGCACGCGCGGTGATTTCGTTTTCCGTAGGATGGATAGATGATGAAATAGGGTTGTTTAATACTTATAATAACATATCAGTATATGAGTGATACTGATGTTATTACATAATAATGAAACAACCTAAGAAGAAGAAGTGGAAGAAGAAATAAAGATGAAAGAATCGGTAACGGACATTACCTCTTCTTTGAAGTGCTTCTTTGAGACCTCCTTTTAGGGCACTAAAATGGGTCTTTGAAGAAGACCAGAACCTCTAAGATGTTTCTAGGGAAATGTAGAGAAGCAATTGGCCGGGTTTGGCCGATCTTGAAGGCACAAAGTGGTTTGAGGAAGAGAGGGAGGAGGTGCCCTTTTATAAGGGAGGAGAGGGGCACCTTTGGAATAACTAAAAATATTATTTTATTATAAAGTCAAGTTCGGTTTTAAATAGATCCAAATTGATTTATTTATAGGCTAAGGTGGGGATGGGTCGAAATCCTATCATCCAATAGGATTTAGACAAGTTTAGGTTATTATTTTACCCTTATCAATTAGATTTAACTCTAAGTTAAATAATTTAACTTTTACCGTGTCATTTTGTTTTCTTACACTATATGGTTAATAAACTTACTATATCAAGACAAAAGAACCCCAAGTTGTTTTTTATTAATATATATAATCTTATATAAGTCATTTGGCCGAACCTTATTTTTTTAGGAATAAAATAACAATTAATAATATAATATTTGTTTTAAAAACTATTTTATGTCAATTTTGACACTATTTGGTATATGATTTTTATGAAATTCATAAAAAAATGATAAGTTCTAAAAAAGTTACTTAAATCAACAATAACATGTCATATTAACCTAGAAAATTAGTGTAAGTCATCAAAAGTCTCAAATTACATTTATTTGGTCATTTATAACATCAATTATGTCAATATTTCATTAATAAGACAATTACTGCATCATCTATGTGTCATAATAAATGATAATTATTTAATCCCTAAAAATTCTAAATAAATTCCTATGATGTAAATAATTGTATTAGCTTTCTGTAGACTATTCATATTCTAAGTTTTATGATGTTTATCACTAGATTAAAATTATTATACTTATAAGATTTAAGAAAGGGACATGTTGTCACATTCTTTGGTTTTAATAATAATTAAATTATTTTCATTGAAAAAATTTAATTAAATGAATCTAATCCGACCCTTAGGTGATATGGGTCGACTTTTAGTCATACAATAGGATTTTGACATTTTTTAGGGTAATTTTAAAATATTATATTTACCCTTAATTACCTGATTTACCTTTAACTATGGTAAATAAAATTTACTGTAGTTACTATTCATAATTCCAAAAAATAAAAAGTAGCCTATTAACATAATTTGGACCCAATGATTCCAAATATGGAATCAATTTTTTAAAATTCAATACACAGAATTTGCAGAAATTAAATTAAAATTAATCTCGTTGTCGAATAAAAACGGGTTTTTGTTTAAAACATTGCAAAAGATTGAATTGATTTAACCTACGAATTCAAGGTAAAATCAATGCTAATGACATAAATTATATTAAATGGTAAAAATATATTATATTTATACTTTAAAACCATTCAATATTATAATTTAACCACATAATAAATTACGATGAAAAAAGTTGTTTTTAATTAAAATATAGCGTGTTTTTACTATTCATTAAAATGTGAAAGTTACCAGAATAATATGAAAAATTTATCCAAAGTAAATTTTTATTTCTTGATTCCAAATAAGAATTTTATTTTGTCAAATTGAACTTATAAACATGTCAAAAACTATATTTAAAGTTTGTGCTCCATCAAAAGGCGGCAAAACTGTATTTTTTGAAAAATACTTATTTTACCCAAAAAAATTATTTTGTTCTTATACCATGTTCTAGAAATGTGTAAGATGAATAATAATGTTATAAAATTCAAAATTTAGCTAATATTATTCATAATGGCTAGTTCATGACAATATTATAATAATACAACATTGTTTATTAAAACCCGATATTGCGTACAACACATGCTATCGAGGAAGGTCGCGATTGCGTGTAATGAAAGCCAAGTCAGGGTTACGTGTTGTGAAAGAATCCTTAGTTGTTTCGTATAACAGAATCCAACCATATTTCATTTATACATTGAATATATATATATATATATATATATACTCAATGTTACGTAGAATAACTATTATCAAAATTGTGTGTAACACGATCCAAGAATAGTGTTGCATATACTGCAAGCTAATACGGTGTTGCGTATAGCGAAAGGTAATCTTGGTGTAGAATACAACACAAGAAATTAATAAAATTAAAAGAATATTTTTCAAAAAATATAGGGGTGTTACATGCACAGTCGGCCACCACCATCCACCACCTTTTCTGCATTGTGGTCAATGAACAACGAACCTTCTCTGGTGGTGTTGTCATGCCGCCGCCTTCGTCGAGGCCAGTCGGAGTGCCGACCGCCGTTCCTGAGCCACATCGGTGATGTTCCTCGAGTGATCAAGCGTACCCTTATGGCACATTATTCATTTTGAAGATCTCCTCACTTGTCTCGGGTTGTCTCCATCATTTCAAGCCCATCAAAACCAACAAAGGTTGTGGAGAGGTCGGGTCGTGTTCGTTTGGCGCGCTCCCTCCCCATGTTAGAAAGATAGAAAGAAACTTGTTTATTATTGAATCATGAAGTACATCAAAACAGGGTAAGGGGTATACAAATAACAAATCCTACCTTGATGTTTCCATAGGAGGAGGCGTGAGGAAGAAGACTAAGTTGTTGAAGATTCGGTGTTCGTTGTTTCCGCAAGGCCCTTCCAATATGGGCTCATGGACGGTTCCTTTTTATTCGTTTGGGATATGTACTTTGTTGGAGAAGAAGAGTTCCTCCAAATTATCTAAGGCATTCCCAAACCTTTGCCAATGATTCCTCCAACCCAATAAAATAATTTCCAACTTATTAAATTAATATTGGCCATTAATTATGATTAGGTTGGCATAATTAATTTAGAGGAAACCAAAATTCAACTCCCTAATTAAGGATGGAGTTCAAGATATGGGTGGTCCCCACATTTAAGAATTAAATTTTAGGGGTTTCCTAGCATAGGTGGTCACCACCACTGCACATTCAAAATGGGAGTATTTTTAAAAAAAGTTGTTCTTTATTTTATTTTTATTCTTCTAACTCTCCCATAAAATTCACGAAAACTACCTTTCAACCTTGAAATACTGTGATCAAGGTGAAGATTTTGTTAAATGAATATCTACAAAAACGAGTTCAACGGTGCCCCCAAATTTCAATTCTGAGCACCGATTAAAATGTTATATAACACCACTCGAACGTTTCATGAAAGTACCCGAAAAAAAGTTCGAAAAAAGTATAGCAGTAAACCCTGACCTGTACCTGTGGAGGTGAGGCTCTGCCTAAGTGAAACACGCCCCAAAAAAAATGGTACTCTTGGATTTTTAGTACGAGTTACGATTTAGAAGTTATAAATTTTACAATAATATAATTGTCACTTAATTGTTTTATTTACGACCAAAAAACTAACTTTCATTATTGGCCCATGCAGACCAATGTTAGTATCTGTCTAAAGAGGGTATACCCTCACAAGTTCAGCGGTGGTATCAAATTTTCAATCCCAGATACTGTTTTTGAGTTACAATAATTTGAGAAATAAAATATTTTATTTAATTATTTTATTTAAGATTATACCATTATTGGGTTTTCATATAGAAGACAAGCGCCCACTAAACATAAGGCGTGCCTAGGGTAAACCCAGCATCCTGAAAGCAATAGTAACATCAGATTCTTGATCCGAGTTACCATTTATGAGTTATACCACTTTTTCATGAAAACTTCTTAAGCACACTAATTAAAACATAAAAAAACATCGACGGATCATTCCGGGCACTCCGGGACTCAGAATCGCGGGCTGTCAGATTTCACGGGTTTGAAATAATTCCATGTAATTAGTGATAATTATACATAATTTCCATTACAATAAAAATATTTATAAAATTTATATATTACATAATCCAAAAAATTAAATCATTAATATTATTTTCATTCTAGAAAGAATAAAACAATTAATCTAGTTTTTCCCAAAAAAAACTATATTTTTTTAAAATAGTTTATTCAACTTTTGAGAACTAATTTTTAATTTAATTATTTTCACCTTTATAAAAAATAATTTCAATAAATAATCATTATTTTTAAATCATTATGTAAAAATTTTAATAGATATATTTGTTGATAAATTTATGAGAAGGTAATTTTATTGAATAATATTAAACAATGATGGTATTTAGTAATAACTATCAAATATTTAAAGAATTAAAAAATGTAAAAAAATTAAATATGATTTTAAATGTAAAATTAGTTCAATTGTATAACAATGAATAAAATTTATGACATTTTTATCATTTTTATGTTGAATTCGCATATATAATCTATTTAATCTTTTGATCATTTTCTCTTTCGAAAACAACTTTCTCATCACATCTTCCAGATTAATTTTAAATTAATATTTTTAATTCATTAATAGTAATTTGAATAAATAGATCCATATTTTGGAAATAATTTATTTATATTATCTAAATATTTAAAATATATTTTTTTACCATAAATAATAGAAAAATAGTAAACATTATTTATTGTGAATAAGGTAAAAAAAGGGTTTACCTTGGTGTTAAAATAAAACGATTCAGGATAAAAATAAACCAAAAACTATCTAACACCCATTGGATTGTAATATATTGACATTATATCTTATAGGATTGATAATGACCCATTTTTTATCTTTTTTTCATCTGAAAAGTTTTGCGGCACCTTTTATATTTCAAAAATTACTAGCTTCCCACTCACCTCACTTATAAAAGGCCTCATATCTCTCTCAACATCACACATTAAAAATACATTATTTCTTCCAATACCTTCCCAAATAAAATAATTACATATAGTATTTCATCCAATAAAATTTAGTTGGGTTTTAAATTATACCAATTAATCATTTTCAAGAAAATCCATTGATGATTTTCAATGAAGATGTAACATTAGTAATTGAGAATTTTATTATATTTCTTCTCATACCTCATTCATTAATTTCCAACAATGATGATATGATAGTCTTAGTATCTCCCAAATACAAATATTTTATTATGTTAATTTATAAACTTCAATTATTATTTTATTTCATCAAATGGTTCATGATATCATCAATCTTGTGTATGAGGGACTATAGCCACGTGAACAGATGTTATTTATTATCCATAACCATCTTTAAATGGTATATATATTGAAATAACTAAAATTTATATTTGATATATATGATATTATTATTTTATTTTAATAATAATTTCACAAATTTCTTCTTAAACACAATTTTGGGAGAATATGATATCATTATTTGTCTGTACAGTGGACAGCCACCCCGCGAAGCGATGTGATTCATTATTTATCTACATGGTAGGTAATAATTATGTGTTTAATGAAAATATGTGATATATATGACCTAAATATAAATACAGAATGGTAAAATATAAGTTTAATTTCATTTTTTCAATATTATGTGAAAAATTGAAACAACATTCATTCGTATATATGTTCTACCATTTCCATTAATGGGTTATTTCATTTTCCATTATAACATTTTAGATTTATATTATAAAAATACAAAATGAATATATATTTTAATTATATTCTCTAGAATATATTGGATATGATAGAACTGTGACCAATATAATAGGTCCAAAAATAAAAAAATGAAGACATGCATAATCAACAAAATAGTTATAACGTAAAATGTAACATCAAGAAGGAATTGTAAATAATTATGTAATTAAAGGCCATTAGTAAATAATATATGTTATGATACATAATACTATAGAAAGAAAATATATTTATAATATTCTAATATTAATTTTAAAATAATTTAAAATTTTTAGGAAGGAAATTTATATAATGTAATGGATTTTTTCCACTGTTATTTTCTGTGAGACACGTTCTATATTCCCCACGTGTTTCACTTCTGAGGTTTATATACTAACAATGAATACATTTTATTATTATTATTATCTTTTATTTCCTTAGGATCTATAGATATATTTTATTATCTACCTTTTTTTGTATTATTGTTTCTATACTACAGATGCGTTAAGAAATTTTTGTTTCAATATTTATTCATTGAGATGATTGTCTTGTAATGCACCTATTTTTAATGAGATGTATATAAAAAATATTTGAATATGATATAATGAAATTATATATTCCAATGATATTATTATATTCAGGTAACATTATTATTTCATGGGGCTGTGGAATCAATGTTACCAATGTTGTAAGGATTTTATGTTACAATCTCATCATTTTTCAGGATTGAATAAGATTATGCATCTAATAATGAAATATTCGGATCAATCTCTCGTGAAAATAATGTCATATCACCTATAAAAGTTATTTAACTATAATAAATATTTTCCTTTCTTTTTCCTCCATTATTAATATAATAGACCAAAATAACATTTTTAAGATTTTTTGTATTTATCTATTCAGTCAAAAAACCTTCTTCTTCAAAAACCATGTTTTCTAGAAATGATCTCACTGGGATTTTTAGAATTCATTAATTGATTTATTTAATATATTTTTACCCATTTTTTCTTTTTATAAAAAACATCCAATAAAAATAAAGTCATTTTCCGATCAATTTCAATTTTTATTTTATAAAAAATGTGAATGTAATCATTATATTCATTTTTATAGCATTCCGAATTATCATGACCACTCGATGTATTATAAATTCATTTATATATTATAAATACTTTTTTCAAATAAATAAAGTTTTTAAAAAATTTATGTACTCATTTTTTTCAATTGTAATGTTTATTCCCCTAGAAAAATAACATAAATGAAATTTTGATCTTTTATTACATGATTACGTGGTTATTTTTAGAGAAACATATTTTGAAAATGATTGATGTTTTAAAAAGTATTTTCTATTTGGAATGTTTGTTTTCATATAGAAATTTTTTTAATGATACTTCATTAATACTTTATATGTTTAAATGATTAATTTCTAAGAATGTAATTTTAAAAGTGATAAGTTTGTTTACCAAGTTTTTATTGAGAGTAGAAAATATATTATCCTCATGAAATTTTCTAAAAATGTTCTTCAACAATAATTTTCTATCTAGGATGTCATATTTTAATTTTACGTATGTTGTACTGTGGATATGATCCTTGGATATTTTTTATATTATTTTATTGAATGCTTTATGTTTATGATAGAATGATTTTTATGAAACGTATTACTCATCCAAGGGTTATACCATGAGGAAAATATAATGAAGCCTACTTATTTTAATGGGTAATTATAGTATTAAATATTGAAATAATTACAAAACATTTATCTTTTCCATATGATATGGTATAATGAAATTTTGATTATTCCCTTTTCAGTTCATGGATTATTATATGATTATTTTTTTATGATATTTTGGAACACATATATAAGATTTTTATTATGTAATGGATGGGAAAAATATTTTCCTCCAATTAATTGATTAATTCTTCATATTGCTTGATATAACTATGTTAAAAAAAATTATAGGCTTGATCCACTGTGAGAAATAATTGTGTCATGATCAACTCTTTGAAACAGGTGTGTCCTGATCCACCAGGGGAAGCATGAGTGTCATGATCCACAATTTTATACAAGTGACGAGGCATGATCTATAACACCCTTAAATATTACAGTACGTCACTTTTAAAATTTAATTTCATCGATAGTTTACGCTTCATGGAACACTGAGTTTAGAACTATAATATACTATGAAATATGAACATTTTAGTAGTAATGTGACCATTAGGAATTGTAATATGTATAATTGAATTGTAACTTCACTTATTAATGTATACATAAAATTTAGGTATATTTTGAATGAAAATAAAATATTCTAATATCATGTATTATATAAACAAATGTTTTAAAAATAATGAATTAATTTTTGGTAAATTTTTGAAGCCTATATGTTAGTTCACAATTTTATATTTAAAATAATTATTTAAAATGAAATTTATTCATAAATTAGTAATTTTTTTCTTATGTTTGTAATAAAATTTAATGAGACATTAATTAACATTTCGAATTATCATAAAATAAGTTATAATTTTAAAATCAATATTTTTTGAGTAAATGATTATTTAACATAAAAATTAAATTCCACATATTAAGTAAATTATTTTCATAAAATGGAGTTTGTTTTTGAATTTTACACACTGAAAAATTATTGGGTTACACATTCTCTCTCTTTATCCAAATTTAAATCTTAAATAAATTTACATAATTATGAAAAATATTGTTTATATGTTCTAATATCATGTACATATATCAGATTATATTGATTACTTGTTTAAATTCATGTTTTATAGGGTTCTGTTCATAATTTTTCCTGATTCACAAGCTTATTTTATGGGGACATCTTGATTCTCTCACATTTTTAATTAGAACCATAATCTTTTATTCTGACCAATTTTTTTATAAAATCAGATGTTTTTTGATAAATAACAATTTTTTGTTCATTTTTTGTTATATTTAAAAAATTATAACACATAAAAATTATTTTTTTCAAAAGTAACCTTTTTCATAATGTAAAAAAGGGGTATTTCACTCAAGAATTACTTGATATTTATAGATTATTTTCATCTATTTAAGAAACATTTATTAAATATTATTATTTAATTAAATTGATATATTTTTATTATCATCCACTATATTTTATTAAATGGATTGTTATTAATTTGATTGTGGATGTGCAACATTAATAACATTTAGCATAGTAGTCAGAATGGTTAGGGATTATATTTAATAATTGGAGAAATTTTTTTAAATATCATATTTATATGTTATTTATTTTTAGCCCCATTAATATGAGAATTAATTGTACAAATTATGTTATGGTTGGGTCATTCTACTTCCCCTCGATACATAGGTAGGTCTCAAGATACAAACTAGCTTGGGTTTTTTTACCAATTTTGTATCGTGTCTTGGCTGAAGGCTTGATTATAAGATTATCATATATGGAATTATGAATTCTTTAATTATTATACTATTATTTGACATTACATGTTATTATAATACTAGTATGATATACATGGCTATGTCTTATTCTCTTGTTATTATTAATATGGAATTATTTAATTAGTTCTTTATTCCAACCATATTATGTCTGTGTATATGTTTTAATGGAATTTGTTTTTAGTAATTCTCGATGAGTTATTTTTTATGTTTATTATACCTTCCACTATATTTCCTTCCATTAAATAGAATTTGATCCCACAACTTTCTTATGTTTTATTTTTCATCATGAAATGAATATATATATTATGAATGACATGTGAGGATAATCTTGGAGTTTATGGCTATTTTCAATGGTGTTTATATGTTGTATTTCATTTCATGTTGTAATGAAACACTTAAGCTCGTATCTAGTTTTCCAATGATACGAAAAAAATTGTTCTTTTATAGATTTTAACACTTTTTATAGTTGTAATGTACTAAATTAACACATTTGATGGGGGAAACGAGTGTCATGGTTTTAAAATTTTGTATCCGAGGTTGTTTAGTAGAATCCTTATAAACTAGATTTGGAAAACGTATATTAGAGAAAATAACCCTAATATATAAAATTATAATATCCATAAAATAAAGTGAAATACTTTTTCAGATATATATTTTCTCTGCCTTCCTAGAAATACATCCATGTATGGATACTATAAGTGGACCGCATTCTGTAAATGATATTCCTAGGGGTATCAATATGACATGGTGTATCAGGCTAGACTCATTGTAACATGGTACACTTCAACTAGAAATTCTACAAACTGTGTTGTAAAATCCCAAAGAAACATCCTAGTATATTTCACAATTTCATTACAAGCCATTGTGATGTATTTAAAAGTAAATATGTCTCTAATAAAACTATTCTTATGATTATGAGATAAGAAATGCATAAATTTTTCATTTTTTGTTATTATTTACTTGTTCAATATTATGAATTATAACTAATGTTCTAATTTAATAAATGTTATTGTGTAGGAATGCTGAATCTTAGATATAATTCAAACTCTATAAACACATGTATAGATTTTAATCCAATGTAGAAGAATTATGTTGTATGATATGCAACGGAAACTGAGAAACATATAACTATACTGGGACATCTGATTCACGTTATGAATAATAACCCAACCAATATGTGAATCATGATCCAAATGATGGAGGAAAAATTTCACACATATTCATGAGGAAAAACCCATAATCATTTAATGACACATCAAACATATTTGTACCTAATAAGAGGATAAGTATTTTGTAGAATATATTTCATGTGTTGGGATGCAATGAAAAGGACAATGTTATCATGGAAATTTATCATCTCTCATGAGATGAAAATAAGAAGTCTTCATCAATTCAAAACATTATGAAGCAATAAGAAATATCAAACATCTAATGGAAGGATTTTAATAAACATTTCTTGGGAAAATATTTCCCTCACAAAGAGTAACAAGATATGATGAGCCAATTCTTTAATATGAGGTAAAAGGGCGGGGATAATTTTACTAAGTATGAAACAAATTCTACAAATATATAATTGCTTCTTATAGATTATGTACATAACCCGAATAGAAACATTTACTGATTCGTTGATGGAGAAACCCATTCTTTTTGAATTTCACAAGTATACAAATATTTCTCATCATATAAAGATATATTATCATGTTATATTAAGATAGAAAATATTTCTACAAGCCTTCTACCTTTAAAGGGAAGATGGATAATGGTCATGATTCTTAACACTCTGGAAATAGAAATAATGAAAAGTGTATGAATGGAATTGTTCAATTTCTATCTTTTGAGAATTGTTGGAAGAAACACCTTGGTACATGCACTAAGGGAATGGGAGTTTATTAAAAGTGTGTAGAAAAAGGAAACCAAGCCCATTATTTCATGGGAAAAAAATATTCCACCAATTTTAAATTCTATAATTGAATAGATATAATATATTAACCGAATTATTTTCCTATGCATCGTGAAAACATTACCTATAAAATGACTAGGGAGAAAGTCCATGCTTATTTGATCAAAAATGTTGAGGAAGAAATTAATAAAGATGTGGTTTCATGTACATTAATGATTTCATAAACCTTATAAAATTATTTTTTTCGATTCTTGATCATCACATTCATTTAAATGTTCCACATTTTCTAAAAAAATTTAACATTTCCTTTTGGATTTAATAAATGAGTTGTCTGTCAAAACATTTAATGGAATTCACATTACAATAATGATATGTCATTTAATCCCCCTTATGAAACATATGGGTGAGGTACTTTCTGACCTTGTCCTAATACCTATGATTTAATTTGATATATTCCATACAATTGATTCGACATCAAAATATAATGTAAAAATATTTTTCAAGAAGAAGAAAATTATTGTTTGTGAGGAAGATGTTGGATCCATTATCATTAGATTTGAATCTTCATCCTCTACTTCCTATCTAGATCAACATCATGTAGCACTACTTAATGAAATCCTTATGGATGAATAGAGAATATCATATATGGATGGGAAAAGAAATCATCAAATTGATGATGTGACTATTGTGAAATAATACTTTGATATAATAATAGAGGATTTATCTATGAATCTTCTAGAGAAAGATGTTGTGTTCATTGTCGATTTAGTCCCTAGTGAAAGACCTATATCATTGAGTCCATGTAGAATTGTCATTTTGGAATTATTAGAGCGCAGGGAAAAACTTTTGTATTTTAGCGATAAGGGGTTTATTTTTCCGAGAATTTTTTAATGGGGATCCAATGTTCAATTTGTGATGAAAAAATATAGATCAATGAGGATGTGCGTTGACTATAGGGAAATCAATGCTCTTAAAAAAGAGAATATGAATCATCTTCCTTATATTTATTATTTATTAGATCAAATACATAGTTCCCAATATTTTTTAAAGATTTACCCTCAATCTAGATATCAAAAATTTGCATGTTAGGAAGGAAGATATTATAAAGACATGTTTTCGAACCATGTATAGGCATTATCAGTTTATACTAAATCCATTTGGACTTACTAATTAACACCCTATTTTTATGGGTATTATGAATAAAGTATTCATTGAATATCAATATGATATTATTGTGGTATTTATTTATTATATCTTGATATACTGAAATAGCTACAAGGAACATGAAAATAACATGCAATTCTTTTTCAAATGTTCAAACAAAATGGTTATATTAGATATTTAGAATATGTGAATTCTAGAATAATAATGTTTCTTTTCTTGACCAAAATTTCCCTAAGGAAGGAATCTAAATTGACCCTTATAATAAAAAGGAATTTCAGTAATGGCATGCACCAGTAAACATAACTGAGGAATGTATTTTTATAGGTTTTGCAGGTTTAAATCAGCATTTCATTCCCAATTTTTTCTTGATTAGCTAACATGCTTACCTAGATTACTCATGAAGTGGTCAGCATTTTTTTGAAATAAGTAATTTTAATAATTCATTGATGAACTGATGAAAATATTAGTGAATTCTAGGATATTTACACTACCATCAAGAAATGGTGAATTTTTTATTTGTTGTGTTGCATCAAAGAAAGGACTTGGTTGTTTTCGTATACATGATTATATAATTATTTCATATGCATCAAGGAAGTTAAAAACTCATGAAAAGAAATATGAAACTCTTGATCTTTAGTTAGAAACTATTATATATTCACTGACAATATGGAGACACTATCTCTGTGTTGAATGGTGTGAGATATATACATATCACCAGAGTATGAAATATATCTACCTATATAATGAACTCAATATGAGGAAACATTGATGCCCAATGTTACTCAAGGATTATTATTCTCTAATACACAACCACCCAGGGAAGAAAAATAAGGTTCCATATGTTTTGTGCAGAAAGGAACATAAGTTTTTGAACAAAATAAGGTTTGATAAATATCTTATGTATATGGATCTTGTAAAGATATATATGGTTATTATCAAGGGATGTGAAACATCCGTACATTTACAAATGGGTTCTAAATCACCATTTTTGGAATGATTAAAATTTCTCATTCAAATGATAAGAATATTAAATAATAAAATTAAAAATTTCAATGATGATAAATTGGTAGTCTTCTTATATTTAGATTTTGTTCTAAAATTTGGGATGAGGCATGGTGTTCACATTATATCTGAGATAAAAATAAAATTATTGGATGATGTACATATCTCAAATTTATCTATTGACCCTAGTACCATTATGATGTATAATGATTTGATGGAACATTCCTGATGGGGTAATATGAAGTGAAAAATTCTTAATAATTTATCAAGATGTTTAGTATATGAATTGGTAAAGGATAAAAGACATTATCTTATAGGAAACGCAAAAACACTGCATATTCCTACATGGAAATGGGATAACATGCTATCTATTTTTTAACTGGATTACTAAACACTCCAAGAAAGAATAATGGAAAATGGGTATTTGTTGATCAACTTACCAAATCTTCACATTTAATTTCTATAAGGGGTAATTGTTAGCAGATCACCTTTCCTGACTCTATATCCTTGAAGTTGTAAGACTTCATGGAGAACATATTTCAACTATTTAGGATCATGATAAATGATTTACATTGAAACTATTTAAAATCCTTCTAAAATCCATAGAGACTAAGAATCATTTGATATAGCATATGACCCCCAAACTGACATGCAGTCTAAAAAACCATTCAAGCATTAGAATACATGTCGAGATCATGATCACATGACATTAATGGTATTTTGGAACATTATTTAGCTTTGGTTGATTTATCCTGAAATATCTTTTTCCATTCAAGTATTCATATGGAACCATATGAAGAATTTCATGGAATGATATGGTGTACACTATATTGAGGGCATGAAGTGGGTGAGATGAATCTTACAGGACCATAACTTGATAAAGAAACAATAGAAAATGTAAATCTATTCTAACAAATATCAATGATTATCAATGTATGAAATATATATATATATATGAAGGATTTATAATTTCAAGTGGGAGATCATGTTTTCTTGAAATTATCTCTATGGAATGGTGTTATAAGAGTTAAAATGAAAGGGAAATTATTCACCAGGTATATTGGTCCTTTGAAATTCAGGAGATAATTGGAGTTATGGTTTATCGTTTAGTGATGACACCTAGCCATTCTAAAGTACACAATGGGTTCCACATCTCTTTGTTATGAAATTATATACCAAAACTAATGTATACACTCAATTATGGAGGAAAGGAATTGAAATCTGATTTATCTCATTGTGAAGAGCCTATCCAGATTCTTGACACTATAGAATAGTAGTTGGGGAATTAGATGAATTTTCTCATAAAGATACATTGGAAAAATCCTAAAATTTTAGAGGTGATGTGGGCACAAGAATAATTTATGATGAAGAAATACATGATTATTTTAAATCGTGACATTCTATAAATTTTGATAAGAAAATTTATTAAAATATGGGATAATGTGACACCCTCGAATATTATTGTATGCCTCTTTTAAAATTCAATATATTTGACAGTTTTTTCTTCACTCAACACTAAATTTAAAATTTTAATACAATATTATGTATTATAATTTGAATAGAAATTTACCCATTATGAATTTTTATTTGACCAATAAAATAGTAACTTCACCTATGAAATGTTATATGAAATTTAGTTATGTTATGAATGAAAATATAATATATTTATATCATGGAATAAGTAAATAAATGTTTTAATAATTACAAGTTAAGTGTTGGTGTATTTTTGTAACATAAATTTTTAATAAATATTTTATAATAACTATAATTTTATATTAGAACATTTATTAATTAATTAATATTTTATTTTATTGTCATCATAATATATTTTTAGGAGAGAATAAGAAATTTTCCAAATTTTAATTAAATCAGTTGTGATTTTAAAATAGTTAATTTTTCAAGTAAATGGTTATTTTTTTAAAAATATTATTCCTCATATTTAGAAATATATTTTCATAAAATGGAGTTACATTTTGAATTCTACTCTTTGAAAAATGGTTTGGGTGATTTTTGTGATATTTCTCAAAAATATTTGAATATATGGTGAATTGTAAAATAAGATATTTTATGGTATTTAATAAATACATGATCTATTGAGTCATATATGACTTATGACTAATGTAAGACCATAATATTGAGACCTATTTATTATTTTAATTTATTTAGTTTTAATTATCAAACTATTCACAATAATGATTCAAAAAAATAATCAAATGAAAAATATTCAAAAAACACCCCACTCCGTCAATACAAATACCACCCATCACCACCCCTTCTCCTCATACAACCAAAAAGATTGAGATTTATTTTATAATACATATTTCCTCACTTTGTCCTCTCACACGCGTTATTATCACTCTTGTATCACAAGATGTATATTTCTATTTCCCATAAGGTGGTTCTCATAGATAACAATTCAATAGGTAAATACCCTTTAGTTCACTTAAATTTCTTTCAATTTTTTTCACATCCATTCCTTACCTCTTATATGAAGACAATTAATTAAAATCCATTATCAAATATATAATATTTATTTATCCTATTAATCTAATATCAACCATCAAATATTTTTCTTCCCTTTTTTACTAGAAAAATGAAAACATCATCCGTGACGTGCTTATTTACCCCCTTTGTGGATGACGGGTTTTGTTTTTCAAATTCTCCCTTCAATGATAATAATAATAAAAATCAATTTTAAAACATCATTTAATATATTTAATTATTCTTATTTAAAATTATTAGAGCAATATATATACATAATAATATTTCATAATACAAAACTAGTGTGTGTGGATCAAAAAAGCTCCAAAACAGTCTAAACGGTTAAAAAATTGTCTTCTCTAGTGATTCATCCTCATCAAAAAATCACTAAATAAAATATATAAACATTTAGTCTTTTGTATTTTCATTAATAACATATAATTATAATTATTGAAAACAATTTTGGTTTTAAATTATCTTTTAAGCATGTGTAAAATGCACCAATGTTGAAAATCAGGGAAAAGAACACTCACAAACGATGAAATTAAATCTTATAACTCATCAAAAATACATAAACAGAACTACATAAAATTTTTATAAATAGATTACATGTTTAATTTTATTAAAATTATATTATTAAAAAATAAAAGTTTATTTCCCATGTCATTGACTTAAATTATAGGACACCATCAAACAAAAGGTAAGAGTTTCTTCTAGAACGTCCATTTTTCGTTTGAGTTACGATTCCCCTGTCTTTTCCCCAAGTTAAATTATAGGAAACCATCAAATATAAGGTAAGAGTTTCTTCTAGAACATCCATTTTTATTTTGATTTATGATTCCCCAATCTTTTCCCAATTTAATTATCCTTTATTTTTTAAATAATTCTTATAAATTATATTTATTTTTTATGAAATCTTGTATCTAGTTCATATAAACATTATTTTATTGGTATGTATATGTTTTACCAAGTTCAATTCTAAATTTATCATGATATGAAAGCCCGATTAAATGCAACTTATCGATTTATTACCTATATTAATGTTTTATAAATAATTTTTTAAGACACCATTTTTTTCTAAAAATAATATTTTTTATAAAATTATATAATTTTCAATTTATGGTTTTCTGGAATCAATTATGACAAATTCAAATTATTTTTCCAAAATACTTATTCTTTACAATGTAATAGGGGTAATTCTCTCAAAAATTCCTCAAAGATTTATTAGAGTATTATAATATATTTCAAATAATCAATTTAATATTTTCCATTATTGAGATTTATATATATTACTTCCATATAAAGTAATTTTTTAAACAGTTCATGATTAGTTTGACTGTGGATGTGCTACATTGATACCACTCACCATATTACTCAAAATATTTAGTAATTGTGTTTAATAATTAGGAAACATTAAATTCATTTCATTTGTATATGTTGTTTATACTTAAACCCATTTAAATTAGGAATTTATTTTACTTATAAAGAGATTTTTGGGTCCTCATATAGCACATAGATGCATCGTTTGTTATCAAGAGACAAACTAGACCGGGTGTTGACCCACTTATGTATGATGTCTTTGATGAAGGATTGACGGTATTTTTATGATGTTCAGTATCATACATTCCATAATTATGATAATAGTAATTGGTATTTCCAGTTATAATTCAAAATATTATAATATCCATTTACAAGTCTCACTCTCCTATGATTATTATTTGTCTTTATGTAAATAGTTTTTATTCTTGCCATATTATTCTCATGTTTATGGTTTAATGGAATGTGTTTTTAGTTATTCACCAGGAATTATTGTGTATTTTATGATATATTCCACTATATTTCTTACCCTTATGGGTAATTTTATCTCATACTTTTATTATGTTATAATTTTCACCAGGATGCGATGATTTATATTATAAATCACCTGCACGGATAATCTATGTTTTTTTGGTGTTTCAAATAGAGTTTCTATGTTGTATTTCATTTAATGATAAAATTTAAAAATTATTTTAATAGATTTTTTTATAAATATACTAAAAAAATAAGTACTTTTTGTTGAAAACACTTCTTTATATTGAAAATATAATAAATTTTGGAACTAGCTCCAAGCTACTAGGATATGGTTTTTAAATGATCCACTATATTGATGTACATTGTAATTAACCATAACATATAAAATAGTTTTCAATATCTATGATGGTTACATATATTTGTAACATGAAATTATAGTTGTTATTTATTTATGATTATTTATCTCCCATATGGATCATTTTTCAGAATTGTTAATATTTCATTCTAGGACTCATGTTTAAGATCTAGGAGTAGTTTTATATGAACATTATAAGTTATGCTCATGATCACAAACCAATATTCTTATCTTAATATTTAATATTATAATATATTAATATCTATTTTTTATGCTTATTGGGAATATTAATTGACCCTTTCTTTTTTATCATTCCCCAGTTTATGAAAAACGCTTAAGGTGTGGTATCCCTAAGAGGATTGTTGTAGGAGTAGATGTTTTGGGGATATGTTGAATATATTTCATGAAATAAGAATATTATATGTATAGAATCCAAACAAACTAAAAATATTATGGTCCTTATGAATGTATTTTAAAATGTATTTAATATTTTTTTTGTAAAATATTTGAGATTTATGTATGAAAATTATGTCTCTCTATAACCCACACATAAGAAATTGAATTAAAAATTGTACCTTAGTCTAAAATCTATTTCCATTGATAAATTTTTTAATTTTTCCTCAAAATTTATTTACTCAATCCCCTTATATTACGCACATAAAACATATTCCCACTAATTTATGAAAACTCCTTAAGTTATTCATATCATATAAATTTCATGGAGGATTATGAATCATCTTCCATAAGTGGTCTTCCTAATACAACATTTTTATTTTATTTGTTGTATTAAGAAACACCCCAATTTTTTTATTTTTAATCATATAACAAGATAGATGACATGGCATTATCCCATTGTTTCACCGTTCATATCCCATTTTATTTGATTGAATATAAGGACAATCATTAATTTTTTCAACATATTCTATGTTAACAAGAATCGTCTTAGTTCCATCAATTAATGAAACCCAAAAGGTATATTGTGAGAAATAATTTTCAATGTCGAATCATATAATCCTATAAACTATTCATATTATATCTAAATAATCACATATTATTTTAAATCTAGGAAAAATATGTTTTTACAATGTCATCCATGATCATAAACTTGTCAAATAATTTATAATGGTTTATAAAAAAATGTAAATTAGCCCTATCATATCATATAAATGATTAAGACCTACTATACCATAAGAGTAGACTAATGGTTTTGTTGAATGATAGTCGTGATTTACTTGAAAAGTATTTTTTACATTCTTAACCCTAGAGTGCATTTAGGACACAACCATTTCCACTTATAGTATCCTAACATTGATTTCATTCTATTAAAACCACAACCATTTATTTACCATCACATTGTATGTTCTACTGTACATAGGATTATTCTTAGGGTTATCAATAATTTCAAATCATTCTAGATTTTATAGGTGAATATACCTTTATCAAATACCAACTATAGTAACCATATATTTCATACATAATTAATAATTTTTCTTAGATAAATACTCATTAAATAAAATTATGATCGATTCCAGGACTTTAAAGGTTGAGTGTCTTTATAAACTTGTATACACAAAAATAATAAATTAATGTTATAAATTATCTCCCACATTGTACTTCCCACCTAAAACTCATATTATAAAAGTCATAATTAAAACTTTTTTTATATCCAATGGAAAATGAAACCAAATAAATGGTGCACTCAAATGCTCAGTACATGTAAAAAAGAGATTTATTAATGGTCATTTAAAAATGACATGATCATAAATGGTATGATATATCTAAACCAATTATACATTAACCATCCAAGATAGATTTATGTCAAGAATGAAACACCAATCCCTCCTTCAGTCATCCGTCTTCTAGAAACAAACGTTGTATAGGTATATTAGGCACACTTGAGGCCTTATCCTAATAAACATACATACACACACACCAAAATATCCATACATCTGTATAATATTGAAAAGGTAAATATAATATGTCAAATATTCGTTCATAACTACTATCCAACCTAATAATATAACACACGTACATGAATTCATAAATATAAAAATAAAATCCCACCAACAACTAGAAATGATTCCAACATACTAATAATGAGGGGACAAATTTAAAATAATTAAATTAAAACCAACCACATTCTATATAAATCATTTGTTCTCCACCATATCCTAGTCCACCTAATAATCCACCATATGGCATGTCATCTATAAAATACATCTCTTGTGTGGGAATTTCCAATGTAGGGGTATTATTAATAACCCAATATGACACCCTAATCTCACAAATCATAAATCATCAAGAGAGTAGTCAACCCAAAATCCTGAAATTATTTATATAAAAATATGATATATAATACTAGGCCATATATATTGATGATATATACCAATTATCAATTCAAGGTCACAACTATACATCCATACTAGGATTTTGCTCGAACCTTCATGGTAACACTCTTCTATGAGAAATCCATTATATAATCTTGTTATCACTGGTATTTCTCAAATGAGGGGTCAAACTCATTAAAACCCTCCTTGAAGAGGTTATATAATGGACCACATAAGATTATAATATAAAAATATCGGAACAAACCAAGGGATTATGGGGAATATTTGGCCATAAGATGAAGAATCTTTTTCGAATGTGATCAATCACCATCGCATATAGGTCATGTTACTGCCAACCCTACCTATGGAAGAAGAAATGATATAGTATCACAATGTGGTCCTCATAAATGAATTCATAACTCTACATGCGTCTAATCTCTTAGAGGGGATTATTAACCATGCTCATTATTTTATTCCATTTGGAACCCTCATTGTTATGGGCCAACCGAAGTCACCCTATGGATACTTTCCTACAATAGTGATAATGATGTCTTCAACTATCCCTAGTTAAAATATATAATGTGTATATGGATTACATTGTGTGTCCTACTATATTTGAACCTACCAAATAAATGTTCACTTGTTCATCAACATGTACTCATGTACTCTAGTCGTTCCCATGTACACTAGTAGTTCCCATGTACCTGGACATATCTTTATAGCTTGACATGATTTAGTATCTTATCATACCCATGCACATGTTTTGTACTCATGTATCTAGCCATTGATAAATATATGGTGATGTATAATTACCTAGTCATAACCATGAACTCCAACTTTTCCCATATACATTTATTGTGATAATTCTCGTGTCTCTATGGTTTACATACTAGGTAACCATCTTTGGGTCACATGGTGTGGGTCTAGACCACACGATATGTGATTGGGATACATTGCATGTGATAATTATCATCACATAGAACCCATATATCATTTAAGGGGAATATATATCTTGTAATCTTCCAATGTATGCAATATGTATTTTGGGATTTTCCTTAATGTCTCATCTTTTTTATGTGTCTCACCAGCAACACTTCCATTGCTGAATCTACTATGAATAATTCCCATAGATCCTATGTTTGGGGTTTTAAATGCTTGAAAAATCATTTGTGGCTGATCTATAGCCACTGAATCACTCGAGAATATTATTTTCATCACACCATGCTTTCACATCAAAAAACTGCATATGAAAACTCATGATCTTCTCCTCTATAAACTATTATCATCACCAAATGTAACATCACAGGTAAATAATGAATATGAAATTTTAAAATTTATTGATATTTTTGAATGAAATATTAATTTTACTTTTATGGGGATGTTATGTCGGATAGCGTACTCAACACACTAAAATGAGTTTCTTTGTTATATTACCTCTCACACAACTTTGAGTAATATCAAATCATTATATATTATTATTATTATTTTAAATGCTAGTTTTTAACTAGCTATTGTATTGGAGGGACTGAACAAAACTGACTAAAATATGATTACATATTTTCATAAATGTTTTTACCATTATCAAATAAATTTTAGAAGCTTAAAGAAATAATGAATATGATTTTAATCATTAAATACTCTAATATTCATTAAAAGGTCGATTTACCGCATTTTGATTGTGAACCCTTATTAAATATAGTTCTGTCACTTCTATATGTTACATTTCACAAAAAATACATCTTATTTAGAATCAGGATATCAAAATTTACATTGGGTAAAATATTGGTATTTTTCTGATAATGTTCATTTTTAATGAATAATGAAAAATACTACATTTTATGTCAAAACTATCATTTCATATGATTTATTTATAAAGATATATTATACCTTTAGATGGTTTTAAAGTGTAATTGAATTATATTTTTACCATTTAATCCATTATTGGTCATTGAAGGTAATTTCAATTTGAAATTAGACATAACCAAGTTCCAATCTTTTGATTGATCTTATTTCATAAAAATACGCTTTTTGGTTATGATAATGGAAATTGAATTTAAATTAATTTCTGAAACTTCTTTATTTTGAATTAGAAACAATTCTTTCCATATATTGAATCATATGGTCTAAATTGTGTAAATATGTAACTTTTTATAAACATTATGAATAGTAAAATTAGTAAATATTTTATTTACCATGGTTAAAGGGTAAATATATTAAATATGAGTAAAAAATAATATTATAATAATATTAAATTACCCTAAAATGTGTCCTAACCCTATTTTATGATAAATGTCCGACCATGGGAATTATTGTGTCATGTTTGGGACCTCATTGAGTAACTTTTATGTGAAACTGTCATTTTATAAAAATTAATTTAAAGTTAAAGAAAATGCTACCTAAACATATATCTTTTAGTAAACAATTTTTATAAGGGGTTATATAAGTTATATTTTCAATTATAAATTATAATTAAAAAAATAAAAATATTTTCTTACAAATATGATATTTTATTTATAATTTTTATGTATAAAATAAATTAATTAATTTATGACACAATGATGATGTAATGACTACCTCATTAATGATTGTTTTAAATAAATGAGAGAATAAATATTAAAATAAATTTATTTTGAAATTTTTTATGCCATCCACTAATTTTATGGATGATTATGAAATTTTATCATTGAATTAATTCATATTATTAGAATTGATCAAGTTGTAATGGAGTTTTAAAAAATCATTATATGGATTTTATAAAAATTTACATAAAAGTGTTTTCAAATCAATTAATATTTTATTAAATGATAAAATAGTCCTAAATATATAGGAATCATCCAAATTACATATATGATGTTACAAATGTCGTTAATGCTACATTTTGGGTTTCTTCTAATTTTATTGTAAATATGTTAACCATATAGTATAAATATACATGAAGACATGATAAAAGGTAAATGAGTTAACAAAGGGTAAAATAAAAAATATAAGTATTTAAAATATTTCCAAAACCTGTCAAATTATTATTTGCTGATTTTATTTCGACATATACTCATTTAATATTCTATTTTAATTAGTTTTCATCTTATGGAAACTGAAAATCTATTTTATAATAAAAAAATACTTTCAAACATTCCAAAAGAGCCCCTCCTCACTATTTTAAAAAGACACAATCTCTAACACATTACTCAAACCTATCATGCCCCATCACACTCCATTAATTTCATAAAATACATCAATTCCTCCAAGAATCATTAATTTGGGAAGAAGGCATTTCCATAAATCGGTTTGGTTCAAAGCAATGGAGTTAACCAATTTAAAGCTAACGTCTTCTCTAAAGTTCATTTTCATTATTTTCCTTATCCAACCCCCTAAACTCTCTTCATTATAACTTTTTAAAAAAAATCTTAAATATACAAGAATGTTTTTCTGTGATTTATTCCAATTACACTTCTAGAAACCTCCATCTAATGGATACAAACATATTGTTTCTTTGGACGGCGAACTACAGCCTCAAGAAACGATTATTGTTCAATTATCTTCTACTGCCTCTCATGGTGTCAATTATGATGGAACTGTATTTATATGTGATATATATTATATTTATATTTTCCCAATTTTTATGTATTTTCCATTTATATCATAGATATATTGTTTCCATAATGGGTAAATATGATAATTTCATTTGAGGAAGTGTGGACTATTGTTTCCTTAAAGTGATATGACTCATTCATACCATACATATAACATATAAAGTACATTATTAATGAACATATGTTATGAATATAAAATATATATTAAAATTTAATAATAACATACTTATGTATCAATTTTTTTCATTACTTTAAAAATAAAGAAAATGAAATCAATGAAGAGTTCAGCCATTTGTACGACTTATCGTCTCAATGAACAGTGCATTTCATTTTAATATATCAAAATAATATGAACTATTAATAATGAATATATACTAATTATATACAATATATATGATATTTAAATCATTAATAAAAATCTAGAGATAATGGAATTTTGACCACATAGACAATTTGTAATTATAATATGTTCATTTTTTACTCAAGTTTCAAACATCGAGAAAATGTCTGATATGAAATAATATAGTTAAATAATTGTTGTAAAAAGTTAATAAGTGATATAAAATGAATAATAAATATTAAAGTATTTCCTAATTATGCCTAAATTAACATATTGTTATTATTCAGGATGAATAAGGAACATACGTGACAATTCCGGCTCAAGGTAAGGATGTTTCTTCACCCAATTTCCATTATTTTGTTTAATCATCAACTTCATGATTATGAAATACTATGAATATGTAATATATTGTATTTATGAATTTCATATCTTTAAATTTAGTTAGAACACATAATCGATCTATTTTATTTGAAAAATGATCTTTGTAAGGGAACCTTTTACCATCCTCTTTTTGTCAAAGACTTCTTTTTTGTTATGTATTTTAAATTCAATTTTACAATATTGGGAAATGTTCTTGTATATAATTATTTATATAAATTTTATCTCCATTTATGAATACATTTTTCTCTCCCATAAAATCATTTTTTGAATGTTAAACTAATGCTATAATGCTGCAGAATTTTCATAAGGGAACATCTAAACCCAATTTCCATTCTTTGGTTTAAACTTCTGCATCATGACTATGTCATGATATGAATATGTGTGAATGTTCTTTGATTACATTACACTTAATGTAAACTTATTTTGAGAGTATTTAAATTTGTCACACATATTTATTTCTTTGATTTATCCTTAATCTAATGGTAAAATCATTGTAAGGGGCTACGTCTCAATCTCCATTCATTAAGGAATATCTAGATATTATGCACCTTTATTCTCTTATAAAGTGTATATAAAACCATTTTGAAAGTTTATATAATTAATTTCTATATTATCATGATATATATATATATATAGTTTATGTAATTAATTAATTATTTTCATTCAAGAGTTTCTCAAGTGATAAAGGATTCTTTAACTAAAACAATATTTTAAATGTTTTAAATATTTAATCTTATAAATCCTTATCTTTCATGTCTATGTTTTAGAAATGATTTTAAGGATTCATTTATATGGAAATGAGTTTTTGAAAGTGTAAATTCCATTCAAAAGTTTCAGAGTGGAATTGGACACTTTTATTCAAAACTCGTCTTTTTGAATGTTTTAAATGAATTGATTATTTCATTATCTTGAACTGATATCGTGTGAATGAAATGTGGAAATGGTATCTTTCCATTGTTATTGTTCTATGTGTTGTGAATATGTTATGGTTCTTGGGAATTTTTTATGTATATGGGTGGTTTTTTGATAATCTTATGGTGGGTGATCCTGATATAGCTCTCCAATGCATTGGGTAATGTGACAGAGGAAAACATTAATGTTTATCCTAAGTGATTTAGGGAATGTACTATGATGGGTATTCCAAACATAAATCCCGACATTGTTGTGAAGGATACAATGTAAGTATGTTATGGATAACACATGTTACCATTTTGATTTATGATATCAATGTGTTATTCATAAATATTATGATTTCATGTGGTTTGTTAAAGATCTTATGTTTTGTATGTATTGATGGACTAATGTTTTCATTATTTATTTTCTAACCCTAACCGAGCCTTTTATTCTTATCCCATGATTATGAAATGTTTTTCATGTGGTATAAGGAAGGGTAAGAGAAAGCAATATTTCAAGATAAATTACATCATGAAAATAATTCTTGTTGTCTTTTAAGATTTTTTATTGTATGAAAAAAATGGATAGTAGATAGAAGTGTCTACATTGTAATATTTTAGATGTAATGTAATAGTTATGTCCTAATTCTCTAAAATTATAAACCACAAAATATCCTCAATATTAATTATCGGTTAACTCAATATTAAGTAATGTTTTAAGGAAGGGTCCTTATACCGCACCTCAATAATTTCCTTAATAATTCTCACGACCCCAAATATAAAACCCTATATATTATATGTCTCACGAAAGATCAATTATACAATGATAATTTTTTGAGAATTTATCGAACCATCATCAAAATCAAATTATAAATATTGAATCATGAATAATATATACATGAAATCACATAAAATAATCATCAGGAACCATCCTTGGCTATTTTTTGTGTCGGCCATATTCTATGAATGGTGAAAATAATGATTGTGGAGATAACCCAGATTTAATAATAACCATATTCATTCTTAATTCCCGTAATATAAATTAATACTCATAAATACCTTATAGACCAACAATTGAATCTTTTAGAATAATTTATTCATGGTAATATTGGGATTATAAAATTGATATTAATCCAATAGAAAGAAATTCATACCTCAAATGAGGGAAAATCATAATTGAAAATTGGTTCTAGGTCTCTATTGTTGGAATGATATACAGACACCAAGGAATATTAATCTTAAGTCAACTACCAATTTTCATTCATCAATGATAATCCTCCAACAACTCCTATCAAATGCCGATAATTATGAAAATTACCTTAGTGGGTTTCCATAATTGGGATTATATTGAGGATTTTAGTATTAAATTAAAAAAAATTATTTATTTAATTGTTTATTTCTTCACCCCTAACCAAATATAATCCAAAAACATAAAATGAAAATGGGAAAAGGCCTACTTAGGGTAAACCACACATTCTTTATTTAATGGTGATAATGGATGTCATATTTAAAATACCTTTCGGGGGATATTTAATTATTTTAAAGAAACTACAAACAGATGATTTAATATTTTAAATATTTTAAATATATCAACACCAATGATAATCAGGTCCCAAAATCCAATTATTATTTATCATCTCACTTTTAAAAAAATTAGTAACATATTGTAATGTTATACAAGGAATAACATAATCATTACTCCCCTCCCCCCACTCCAGATATTTCATCCTGAAATGAAATGAAATATCACTAAAAAAGATGAGGTCCATGTGATCTTATCTTATTCTCCCACTCCCATGTTATCTCCAAAATATTATCATACTGCCACCCTAAATTCTCCATGGGATGAAATCTCCCATAAAGTATCTTATATAGTATCTCCAGAACATTGTTTGGTACTCTTTGAAGGTAACATACTCCATGATGTCCAACTCATGACAATTGACAACATGTGGGGTTCTGCACATTCCTCCTCTATTAAAAAATGGGGAATATTTCATTGTCGAATATAAATGTGGGCATATAATGAATTACTGCACACCTCATCTACCATATGTGGTACATAGAAATAGCCAATGAACATCAGATATAACTTGATTATTAATAAAAATATATGTAATATCACAATGGTGTGACCTTCAAGAACACGTGGTTTCTATCATCGCACTTTAAAGGCATTTTTCATTCATCAAGGTACATATGTTTCACACCCAGACCTAGTAATTTGGGGGATTTATGAATCTCTAACAATACCTCTTCTAATTTAATCTCGGGAAACATTTTCCACCAACAGAAAAGTATTTCTTCCTCCCCGTCTTTTGAAAATCTATCATAATCATGTCCAGTAGATATATAAACATGAGTGGTATCACAATATATATTGCCAAGTTGAGCCTCTAAATCATGATGAATATTTTGTATGGGTAACAAACATCTAATGGTGTTAAGTTGAACCATCCACAACCACAAAGGAAAAATATATTGAGACTAACTTCTCTAACGCCTCACTCAAGATGTTAGAATAATATCACTTGCCGAGTATAACACCCAAGGCTTCCACGGTATGCTTCACATTGAATAATGCAATATCTTGCATTGTACGCAACTTCAAGATTCTAACACACTGCGGCTAATTAAACCAGATGTTATGAATAGTAATACCTACTTTTTGAAATTTTATAAATTTTATTTTTCAAAATGGACATCGTTTTTGAATTTTGAATATCGAATTAGCTTAGGGTGAATTTTTGGAATTTTTCTGAAAACTTTCAATTTTTGATGAATAGTGAAAAACACTACGTTATTGGTTAAAACAAAATTATTATTGAATTAAATATTTATTTTATATAAATTTATTTTATGACAAAATAGATACATAATACCAATATAAGTTCAATATAAGTAATTGGTGTCATTTTATAATAAATTTAGATATATAAAAATTTTATTGAACTTTTTACTGTCTATTACCCACCTCCATGGAGCAATTGAAAATTTGAATAAGACATAATTTTATAGCTTCTGTGAGTTGAATTTCAAAAATCTGGGAGACACGGTAATATCAGTATATAAAATGTGGTTGAATAAGATGAAAATGATTTTTGATGAATAGTAACTTTTGACTTTTTTGCAAGTGTTAAAAGTGAATATGGTAATTAACGGTAAAAATGATATCATAATCACCCTAACAAATGTCCTTATTCTATTGGATAAGTATAATTCGTCCATAAACAACCTTAGGAATAAAATATGATCCACTTCGGTCTACTTTGATTAGATTAGGACATTTATTATTATTTTATTTCAAGAATAGTTAAAAGATTTTAATTCAATGATTAATAACTTAACCATTTTTAATATAGGGTTATAAATAATATAAATTCAACTATAAAAATTCCTTAGAAAAATAAAAATATTTCCTACATAATGGTATTGTATTTATAATTTTTATACATTAGATAATTAAATTTCTTTATGACACAATGATGATGGAGTAATTACCTTATTAACGAATGATTAAATTAATAGATATTATAAATATCGAAAAATAAATTATTTGAGACTTTTGATGAATGAAACTAATTTTATAGGTCAATATGAAATGTTAGGTTTGATTAAATGAATTTTTTTTGAACCAATCATGCTGTTATGACTTTATCAAAAACAAAATACTAAATAGTGTCAAAATTGACCTAGAAGAAGTTTAAAAAAATATTATATTTTTAATTGATATAATATTCCTAAAAATCTAAGGATCAGCTGAAACACTTATATGAGGTTATATATATTAATAATGAACCACTTGAGGTTTACTTTGCAGTTTATTGTAAGTTTATTAACCGTATAATATAAAAATACAAAGAGACATGGTAAATGTCAAACTATTTAACCTGGAGTTGAATCTAAAAGATAACGTTAATATAGTGACCCAAACCTGTCTAAAACCTATTAGTTGAAATTTTCCGACCCATCGCCACCTTATATCTAAAATAATTCATTTTCTATCCATTAGAAACCGAAAATTAATTTGTTACAAAATAATATTTCAAGTGTTTCCTAAAGTGACCCTCACCTATCTTATAAAAGTCTCCTTCTCCTTATCTTAATTTCACACCTCAAGATCCTTTTGTATCAGCCAAATACTACCCAAATATCCTATAAACTATCCCCCATTCAAACAATAGGCATTAATTTGATCATAATTCCATCCTATGGATATATTCTGATCAAATCAAAAGGAAGAACCTGAAGAAGGGGTGAATATTTAATCACCACTTTCATGTTGTTTTTTCAACTTCCTCGTTCTTTTTTGTTTCCCTTATTAAATAATAACTCTAATTTCTTATATATAATGTGATTTTATTAAAATATTACAACCATATTCATCATCCTATTGATCATACTAATGACAAAGTCACCATACGTGCGTATGTATGGATTACTGTCTCGACGTCGTGGTGTAATTTGTTATTAAATCACTTCATTATATGGATGGGTATAATAATGAGTGTAACAGATGTAAATAATATATATAACATTTTAATGATTCTATATATATTATATAATATCTAATTACATATGATTTCACCATCAATATAATGATATTGTCACTCGTGCCTACCTACAGATGACTGTCTCCATGAACGCGATGAGATTCATTCTCCATCGTAATCATTATAGAATAAATTTCATTTTATGATTAAAAATAATTTATAAGAACTTAATATCATTCTGGATATGAATAAAATACATTCCATCCAAAACAAACAGGTCTTATATAACTGATCATATAATGAAAAATGAATCAGTTAACACCTGAAACGATGATACTTTGAAAATATTATTAGCAAAGCAACATTAGAGGATCATATATGACAACATATTTATGTATATAGTTCTTTTATAATTTAATAATAATTATTTAACTATTATATTGGAGTTTAATGTACCCTCTACCCAGGAAAAGTACAAGGTAGGGATTAATTCAACAATCTTTTTATTATCCGAGGTTGTTTTTACGTAAGTATCTAATGGGATGTCTTTATCACCCAAATCCATTGTTTCTTAAAAATGTATTTCAAAAAAAATTCTATTTACTAGAAAATGGGTAAACTTCATTTATACACTTATTTGACCTTATATGATTTCAAAGGAATCATTCTGTCGTTTTTCAAATAATGTCCTTTAAGAAATTTTTGACAAAATTAAGGTATGATGTTTTTTAACTTATACGGCGAGTGCGGATATTTTCTTCCATTATATAATTGTTTAAGATTCCATTACTATCATATAGGTATATTTTTAAAAGAAATGTTTTCTTTTAAAATTATATGAAATTCAAATGTTTTCAAAATAGAAAGAAATATTTCTCTAAAAAAATTTATTTCATCTATGTCAACGTCCTTTTAATGGATTTTAATCTTTTATGAAGTTTATTTATTATGATACAAATCATCAATATTTTATTGAAGGTTTTGTGATATTTTTTACTATGGATATGTTATTATTATACCATTAATTATTTATGAATAAAATATTTACATTTCATATGAATCTTTAAAATGAATGTTTATTTTATGTCTAAGCCTTTTCATATAAGGAATGCAATGGAATTAGTAAGTGATCGTTAGAGCCTGTTGTAGCTCCCCGATGCATCAGTAGGTATCATAAGACAAAAAAGTGTCTTGGAATAAGGCCTTGAAAAAATCTTATTTGTAGTCTTGGCAGAATTCCTTGACAAGATAGGTTGTTATGAAGTCTGGAATTATGCATTCTATCATTATGAATGTGGCTGTTGATATTTCATGTGATTATTCAACTAGTAGAATATCCATGTGAATAATTAAATGTAATTATTTGGTTTTATCTCTTTCATATTATCTTGTAATTTATGTTTAAAAAACTTTTGTTTTAGTCTAATACATTTACTTAAATGTTTATGCTTATTTATGAAAGTTTCTTCTATATTGTTATCCTTAATGAGCATCTAAGCTCACCAATTTCTATGTTTTATTTTTACCAGAATGTGAAGAAGTATTTTATGGTGACCTTCTTGGATAGGCTAAGGATATAAATGTTTTTAAAAGTGAAAAAATGTTTTTTATGTTTTTATTTCAGGATGTAATGTAAAACTTAATAATGTTTCTAATACTTCCAAAGATACTAAACTAATCGACCTTTTGGGATATGATTTCTTGTATCATTCCAATGTTATGTAAAAATGCACTGAGTCTTGGTAACTGGGGACAGGGCATTATATTTGGTATCATAGGAAGTTTGGTACAATACTAGGAAACTAGATTTATAATAACTCTGATTAGATAACACTACCCTAAGATAAACATTGGGGATAAGTATAGATGAACTTCCTAGAATATTGGTATTGTATAGATTTTGTGATTCTTCCAAGCAATACACAATTTTCTAGATATGAGTAGGTAATGGAAACTCTGGCACAGATGTACCTAGGGGAAAAACCCAAAAACACCGCTTTGAGATACACTCGAACAGGAACTGGTGCACAACAACGTGCCTTGCTGCACTCTTGGATATGACACACCCAGGGGATATTCGTAGGATAATTCCAATCCTCATTAAAAACCATTATGAAGGGTTTATGAGTATATACCTCCTCAAAGAAAATATTTTTATGATTATGTATTATATCCATAAACTGTTCAATTTATGTTAAGTGTTTTATATGTTCGGAATTATGTATTGTTATTCATAAACTATTCTACTATACGACATTGTTTAGAAATGGAACCTATTGGAAATAATATAAACTATATCGACACACATAATCAATGTGACGATTTCATTCCTAATCAATATAATTATAGTGGAGCTGGTGATGCAACTAGTGCAGATCAACTTATCACCATACTGGGACAACTCACTAAGGTTGTGAATAATAACCTTAACTGTATGGAGCACCCTGATCCACAACGCGGAGGATCAATGTTATACTGCTTAATGAGGTGACAACCACCAACATTCAATATAAATACACATTCATTATTATCTTATCAATGGATAAGTTCCTTAGAGAAAATATTTCATGCTTTGAAGAGTAGAGAAATGGAAAAAGTTTTCATGGGAGTTTATCGCCTCACAGGAGATGAAAATAAATGGTGTCCATTAATCCAAAACACATAGGAAGATGGTAAAGTATCAAACATGGAATAGATTTATTTTAAAGTCATTTTCTTAGAGAAATAATTTCCTCGAGACCATCGAGCGGATATGGAAAGTCAATTCTTGAGTCTGAGGAAAAAGGAGGGTGAGAATGTTGAAAAGTATGAGACTAACATTACAAGGTTACCAATTCATGCATCAGATTATATACATAACCAAAGGAGTATGATTGATAGTTTATTTGATGGTTTAAAACCATTTCTCCATCGAGCATTAGTCTCACAATCCTTCTCATCGTACAAAGTTAAAGTCTCATGTGCTATCAATAAAGAAAAATAATTCTCTAAGTCTAACGACTTTAAAGCAAAGTATGAGAAGAGGATATTTATTGAACACAATGGAAATATAAATAAGGTAATAATGGAAAAGTTTAATATCCATCATGTGGTGAATGTGGGAAGACACACCTTGGTACTTGCTTGATGGTAATGGGAGTCTGTTACAAGTGTCGTGAAAAATTCCACTAAACTCTTGATTGCAATTGAAATAAAGAGGTTGTCAATGTTGAATGCTACAATTGTATAAAAAGGTAATTATGCAAATTAATGTTCTAATAACCAAGAGAAATTACCTTAGAAAAGGACATGGGAGCAAGGCCATGCTTATGCGATCATTACTTCTGAGTTTGAAGCTCTAAAATAAGTGGTGGTAGGTAATTTAATAGTTTCCTCCAGCTTAGACAATGATTTATTTGATTATATATCATCACATTATTTCATATATTTCTAGTTTAATAATAAAAATATATATTCCTAATTTTATTTAACAAGTTAGTTTCCAGTAACAACTCTTAAGGGAAGTATCATTGCAAAAATGTTTTTAGAATTAGTTCACATTAGGACATATAAATGTTCTTTATCTGCTGATATCATCATCATACCCATGATTTAATTTGATGTAATCCTTGGAATGGAATCTCTTTAGTACCATGATGTGTAAATTTATTTTCAGAATAAGGAGTTTCCAATTCTCAATGATGATAAGGAGTACCTTATATTTAGAGCAGAATAGTCCCAATATGATTCTTATCTAGATCCACCTGCAGTATCTCTACTAAATTAAATTATTGGGGAGGATGAGAATGAAATAATAATGGGTGAGGAAATGAATGTTTTAATAGAGGAAGTACCTATTTTGCAACAATATGTAGATATGTCACTAGAGGATTTACCTAGATATCCTTTAAAAAAGAGAAATTCGGTTTTCCATTAATTTAATTCTTGGTTCAAGGCCCATATCGAAGACACCATATAGAATGGCCACTGTGGAATTATTGGAACTATATAAACAACTAGAGGAATTTAGTAATAAGGTATTTATTCTCCCTAGTGTATCTCCATAAAGAGACCCTATCCTTTTTGTTAAGAAGAATGATGGATCTATGAGGATGTGCATTGACTACAAGGAGATCAATGCTATAACAATAAAGAACAACTATCCCCTTCCTTGCATTGATGATTTATTCGAACAACTTCATAGAGCTTAATATTTTTCAAAGATTGAAATTCGATATGGATATCATCAATTGTGTGTAAAGAATGAATACATTCCGAGAACAACATTTTGAACCAGGTATGGGCATAACGAGTTTACTATAATGTCTTTTGGATTGACTAATGCACCCTTCGTCTTCATTGATCTAATGAATAGAGTTTTCAACTAATATATTGAGGAATTTTTAGTGTTATTTATTGATTATATCTTGGTATACTTAAAAATCTATGAAAATCATGAAAATCACTTGTGCATTATTCTAAAAACTCTTTGAAGAAATGAATTATATGGGTAGTTTATAAAGTGTGTATTCTAGCTTTTGGAGATTTCTTTTCTTGGCCATACTGTCTCTAAGGATGGAATATCTTTTTATCCTTCAAAGACCTTGGAAATTCAATAATTTCCAGTAATGACAAGTATTACTGAGGTATGCAGTTTTATTGGTTTAGTAGGTTTTTTTCGGCATTTTGTCCAGAATTTTCCCCCAATGGCTAAGCCATTAACCAAACTCACTCATAAAGGGGTTAAATTTGTTTTGAAAAAATATTGTGAAGAATTTTTTGAATAACTGAAGAGAATATTAGTTAATGCTCTTATATTGAATCTACCATCAGGGAATGATGGGTTTGTTATCTATTGTGATTATTTAATGAAAGGACTTGGTTGTGTCATTATGTAAAATGATAGAGTTATTTCCAATTCATCACGGCAACAAAAAATTCATGAGAAAAACTATGGATCTCATGATCATGAGTTAGCAGCTGTAATCTTACCACTGAAAATATAAAGACTCTATCTCTTTGGTAAAAAATGTGAGATTTATACTGATTAGAATATTTTGAAGTATATTTTCTCACCAAAATAACTAAACATGAGGAAAAGGAGATGTCTTGAACAACTCAAGGATTATGATTGCACAATACATTGTCTCCTGGGGAAGGAAAATAAGGTGGAAAATGCTCTGAGCTGAAAGGATTATGGAGTTTTGAACAAGATGAGAGTTGAAATGGATCCCATTTTCATTGATCTAGTAATGATGGATATGTGAATAATCATGGAAGGTGAATCATCAATACCTTTTCAAATTGTTTCCAAACCATTTTTACTATAAAGGATAAAAATTTCTCAAACTACTGATGTGGAAATTGAAAATAACATTAAAGCTGGGAATGAGGGGATGTTGATTGACTTCGTATATAAATATGGTATTTTGAAATTTTGGAAGAGACTTTTTATTCCTCATATAACCGATCTAAAAAGGGAACTGTTGGATGATGATCATAGCTATAATTTCCCTATACACCCTGGTAGCACAAAGATGTATAGAGATTTGAACGAACATTTTTGCTGGGACAACATGAAGAGGGAGATTACTGATTTTGTGTCAATATGTATGGTTTGTCATCACGTGAAATCTAGAAGGAAACATCTTGGAGGACTCATGTAACCTCTAACATTACCTTAGTGGAAATGGGATAATATTACGATGGAAATTTTCATGGAGCTACCAAAGACTCCATGAAGGAATGATGCAATGTGGGTCAATGTTGATTTACTTTCCATGTCAGCACATTTTCATGCTATAAGAGAAGATTGACCTCTTGAACATCTAGAAAGGCTATATATTAATGAAGTTGTAGACTCCATGGAGTAACCCTATCTATTCATTATGATCATGATACCGGTTTTACATTAAGATTTGGTAAAAGTCTCCATAAGGCCCTGGATACTGAACTTCGATTGAGCACTGCCTACCACCCTCAAACTGATGGAAAATCAGAACAGACTATTCAAACATTATAAGACATGTTGAGATCTTTCTCACATGACTTTCAAGGTATGTGGATCAATATTTACCTCTGGTATAATATTCCTATAACAAAAGATTCCATTCAAGTATTCAGATGGCACCATATGAAGCCTTATATGGAAAGAAATGTCACACACCAAATTTTTGGGAAGATGTTGGTGAATGAAAACTCATAGGCCCATAACATGTTGAGGAAACGATGGAGAAGGTGAATGTTATCCAACCCCCCATCAAAGAAGTTCAAAGTTGTAAAAAGAGTAATGACGATAACCAAAGGAAGGATTTGAAAATACATGTAGGAGATCATGTTTTCTTGAATCTATCTCCATGTAAGGGTGTTATACCTTTCGGTATGAAGGGTAAATTGAGTCCCAGGTACATATGACCTTTCCAAATTATAGAATGCATTAGAGTTGTAGCTTATAGTTTGGAAATTCCTTCAAGTCTCTCCAATGTTCATGATGTGTTCTACATATCAGTGTTGAGAAAATACATGCCAGACCCAATGCATGTACTCACTTGCGAGAAAATTGAACTGGAACCTGATCTATCTTATTGTGAAGAGTCTGTGAAAATTCTTGATACAAGAGAACAAGTGCTAAGAAACAGGACAACTCATCTAGTAAAAGTTCTATAGAGAAACCATAAGACAGAAGAGGTAACATGTGGACTAGAGCAACATATGATGAATAACCAACCGAATATTTTTGTGCGGTGGTATTATAGAAATTTTAGGCCGAAATTATTTTAAGGAGAGAATAATGTAACACCCCAAGATTCCATGGTATGTTTCCATTTGAACAATGCAATATCTTGAATTTTATGCAAATTCGAGAATCTAACTCACCTTGACCAATATAACTATACGTAATTAATAGTAATATCCAATTTTTGAAATTTTATAAATTCAATTTTTAAAAATGGACTTCATTTTTGAATTCATAATATCAAAATTAGCTGATGGTGAATATTGGGTATTTTTCTAAAAACATCCAATTTTTTGATCAATAGTGAAAAACATTGCGTTAATGGTTTAAAAAAAATTAAATACTTATTTATTTTATTTAAATTTATTTTAGGTCAAAATAGATACATAATACTTATATATGTTCAATATAATTCATTGGATTCATTTTATAATAAGTTTAGATATATAAAAATATTATTGAACTTTTTACCGTCTTTTACCAACCTCCTAGAAGCATTTGAAAATTTGCATAAAACATAATTTTACCACTTATCTGAGTTGAATTTAAAAAATATGAGAGACACTGTTAATATCATAAAGTAAAAGGTGGTTTAATAAGAGGAAAATATTTTTTGGTGAATAGTAACTTTTTACTTTTATTTACCACGGTTAAAAGTGAACAGGGTAATTAAGGGTACAAATGATATCATAATTACCCTAACACATGTCCAAATTTTATTGGATAAGTATAATTAGACCAAAAACAACCTTATAAATAAAATATGAACCTCTTTGGTCCACTTGGTATAGATTAGGACATTTATTATTTTTTTATATAAAGAAGAGTTAAAAGTGTTAAATTCAATGTTTAATAACTAAACCATTTTTAATATCAGGTTATACCAAAGATAAATTCGACTATAAATATCAATTATAAATAAATAAATATTTCATAAATAATGGTATTTTATTTATAATTTTTAGATCTTAAATTATTAAATTTTTTATGACACAATGATGATGTAGTAATTACCTTATTAATGAAAGATTAAGATAATAGATATTATAAATATCTAAATAAGTCTAATATGATACATTTGATGTATTCCAAAAAAAATTATGTTAATATGACAATTTATAGTTGATTAAATGAATTTTTTTTAAGTAATCATGCTGTGATGATTTTAACAAAAAAATACCAAATAGTGTCAAAATTGACATAAAAGACTTTTGAAAACAATTATTATATTATTAATTGATATAATATTCCTAAAAATCTAACTTTCGGTCAAAATACATAGATGAGGATATATATATTAATAATGATCCAATTGGGGTTCTCTTGATAGTTTATAGTATGTTCATTAACCATATAATATAAAAATACAAAGAGACATGGTTAATGTAAAACTATTTTTCCAAGAGTTAAATCTAAAGGATAGGTTAATATGGTGACCCAAACCCGTATATAACCTATTGGTTGAGAGGTTTTAGACCCATACCAACCTTAGCCTTGAAATAATATATTTTAGATCCATTAGAAACCGAAAATTATTTTATTATAAAATAATATTTCCAGCATTTCCTAAAGTGACCCTCACCTCTCGTATAAAAGGACACTTCCCCTTCTCCTAATTTCACACCTCCAAAGACATTTCTCTTGGCAAAACCCAACCCAAATATCCTCTAAACTATCTTCCCTTAAACCTAGAGGCCATACATTGATCATAAATCCTACCTAATGAGCCATATTGATCAAATCAAAAGGAAGAACCCGAAGAAGAGGTAAATATTTCATCACCACTTTAAAATTCTTGTCTTCATCCACTTCCTCTTTCTTTTTTATTTCCAATATAAAATAATAACTACATTAACTTATATATACTATGATTTTATCACAATAGTACAACCATATTCATTATTCTATCCTTCATAGGAATGACAAAGTCACCATATGTGCGTAGGTATGGCTTACTGTCTCCACGTCGTGGTGTAGTTTTGTTCATCAAACACTTCATTATTTTGGATGGGTATAATAATAATTATAACTGAAGTAAATAATAAATATGACATGTTAATGGTTCTTTAAATATGATATACCATCCAATTACATATGATTTCACCAACAATAAAATGATATTGTCACTCGTGTGTACGTACAGATTGCCGTCTCCCCGAACCCGATGAGATTCATTTCCCATCATAATCATTCAAAAACAATTTTATTTTTATGATTAAAAATAATGTCTAAGAACATAATATCATTATGTATAGGAGTAAAATACATCCTATCTGTAACAAACATGTCTTACGTAACCGAGCATATAATGTAAAATGGATCACTAACACCTGAAACGACGATACTAAGAAAATATTATTAAGAAATAAATATTTTAGGATCATATATGATATCATATTTATGTAAATATTTTTTTCATAATTTAATAAAAATTATTTAACTATTATATCAGATATTAACATACTTTCTACTGAGTAAAAGTACAAAGTAAGGGTTAATTCCAAAATCTCATTATTATCTAAGGTTTTTTTTGTAAGTTTCTACTGGGACCTCTTTATCATCTGCATCCGTTTTTTCTTAAAAATTTATTTTAAAACATTTTTACTATTTACTAGACAGTGGTTTAGAGTCATTTTTCCCTTATATGAATATATATGTTTCGAAATGAATCTTTCTGTCATTCTCCAAAAAAGTAACTTTATGACCTTTTCGACATAATTAAGGTAAGAATTTTTTTTACTTTTGTGGTGACTGAAACTATTTGGTGCCATTATAACATCATCAAAGATTCCCTTAAAATCTTATAAGAATATTATCAAAATAAATTATTTTTTACATAATTATTTTACTTTTAAATGATATCAAAATAGAAAGAGATATTTCTCTAAAAACAATTTTGATTTCATCAATGTAAATATCCTTTTGATGGATTTTCAGCTTGTTTGAAGTCGATTTTTTATGATAAAAATATTTTATAATATATTGAAGATTTTTTAATATATTTTACTTTGTATGTGTTATTCGTATACCATTCATGGTTTATGGATAAAGTATTTTCATTTCATATGCTAGTTTTAATATGATTGTTTATGTTATGTTTAATCCTTTTCATATGAGTAATGCATTGGACTTTGTAAGTGCTGGCTGGAGCCCGCTATAGCTCATCGATGCATCGGTAGGTCTCACGGGACAAACTAGTGTCTTGTCACAAAGCCTTGACAAAATATTATTTGTAGTCTTGGCACAAAGCCTTCACTATATGGTTATGAAGTCTTGCATTATGAATTCCAACATTATGAATGAGGCTATTGATATTGCATGTGATTATTCGACTAATAGAATATCCATGTGAATAAGTAAATGGAATTATTTGATTTCATAATTTCCATATTATGTTGAAGTTTTAATTTAAAATTATTCTGTTGTAGTCTAATACATTGCCTTAAATTTTTATTCTTATATATGAAGGTTTCTGTTATATTGTTATCCTTACTGAGCATCTGAGATCACCCCTTTCAATGTTTTATTTTTCCCAGTATGTGAAGAAGTATTTTATGGTGGACCTGCAATGACAGGAAAAGGATATAAGTGTATTCAAAAGGGGAAAAAAATTTGTTGATGTTTTTATTTCATGAATTAATATAAAACATATGATTTAATCTAGTACTTACAAGGCTACTAAACTTATCAGTCATTCATAACATGATTCATTATATCATGCCAATGTTATGTAAGAATTCACCAACTTTGGGTAACTGGGGTCATGATGTTACACTGAGAGAATCTAGAACCATGTTACCCATATCGATAGTATAGAATATTTAAAATTCATAGTCATAGAGAAACTATAGACACCACCTCTATGAAGAATTAAAAATATTTATACAAAAATTTAGACTCTTATTTTAAAAATATATTGTAAACTGTTCGCCCATAAGGTCATGTGGCCACATATTTTGGGAAATTACCACAACTACTGGATCAAGATCATGGGTTACGTAGTTCTTCTAATGGAATAGTGGAATATGAGACACATAGTTTATCACCAAATACCTATTCATTAGAAAAAAAATATTATCGCGGTTTTGAATTAATCACAGAACACTGTGTACTCAACACCCTCCTCCTATTGTCTCGACATGTGTTCACTCATTAACCTCATTCGTATCTCTAAAAAATTCTTATTTCACCACTTCGACCAAATAAAATGATTTATTCTTCATGTAAAATCAGAAATGGTTTTCAATATCTGGGATAAATCATGCATAAATTCCCAATAGTATCCTTCCATCCAAGGAATCTTTTCACCGTAGACTCAATCATTGATGGCTCCCAATATAGAATTTCTTATACCATATCTTCGTATATTTATATATTCTCTTGTAAGATGACATATCCCTATAAGTGGGACCATAGAATCCAAAATTAATGCTTTTTGATATTCCCATAAATTTAGATATCTGTAATTATGTCTATGACCATCCATAGATGTCTCATAATCTCATCCTCTAACACCATTTACAATAGGATGTCATCGATGAATAATATAATGACCTGAATGGATAAGGGATCTAAATAATGATTCACATAAACACTATTGAAGAATTATTCATGCCTAAAGGCATCACTAAGTACTCGTCGGGACCATAGAGACGTTAGAGTTTCATCTTATTTATATCCTTTTCATTAAATTAAAGCTAGTGATAGACCGACCTGAGGTTAATCTTCTAGAACTACAACCCATTAAAATTGTCTAAGTTGTCATCAATTCAAGGAATTGGATTCTTATTCATGAAATTCGCCCATTTTATGTGGTGAAAATCCTCACATATCCTCAATATACCATTTTAGATAACTTCATTGGGATGCACATGGATACACACTATGTCTAAAAAAATTTCCTCTAAAAATACTCTACATGAACCATCATCTCATGATGTGCTATGAGATCCATACGATATACAAGAATGGATATTGTGTCAGTCTTTAGGTGAATTTATATGATGATTTCAATATTTTAGTAAGGTTTAATTTCTGGCATGTACTTGTTAATGATTTCATCATAATATTCCACCACTCCATGAAGATGAAATCTAAAGGAATATTACTCTCCATGGGTAATAATATCCAAATAATTAGTTATTTGTTGTATCATTATATGTATGAGCCTTTCCATTTCGTCCTATTTTTACTTCTCACCAAGGTATGATAGACACATCCCATCTACAAAGAAACGTCATATCCTCCAACTAAAATAATAAATATGTTTATAAACATTATAAAGTTATTCCATAACTATAATGACATTGTAAGGCCTCTTATTCTCTATTAAAAGGTCCCAAAAAATGTTCTATCCTTCAAGGGTGAGGTAAACGATTTGAAGATTTTTGTGATATCTAAATCCCATCTGGTTAGAGTCACCAAACACAATGGCACATCTATTGGTTGTACCATAATCTATAGATCATGAATACGATATGTAGAATAAAAATATTGGCTCTATCATATGTCTATCGATAATTCATGTAAAGTTGAAAAGCGCCATATTATACCTCAAATAATTAATGGATCCTTTAGGTCATATGCCTCCAAATCATAAATTATCCCTCACCCATAACCACATTCTCCCTATGATTTGTGTGAACCACCTAAGGGTGGTTGTGGTAATAGATCAAATTATTAAAAATAAACTACTACACTATGAGCTTCTCTTCTTTGATGAAAACCCTATACACCTCCCTTTTCTAGTTCTTATATCTAACTATGTGGTTCATTGACGATCTCCATGTCAGCTTCAAAATTGGTCTGACAATCCCACAAGAGATTTTATTTCCCATTATTGAAGAATCCCGCCTCCCTCAGTATATAGGAACCATCCTAAAATCAATGAAATACTGAGTATATATCCGAATACTTTCTCCTAAAGTGACTCACGCACCTTGATTGCTATGTCAAATTTTGGATACCATCTTCCAATGTCTCATCTCTATGGTTTCAACTTCTATATACAACTTTTGATGTCTACTCATCCAAAAATTTATCCACTACTAACTAATTCTCTAGAACAACATCATAATAAGTAATGAAAATATATATCACATCGCCCTATATATCTTATCATAGCCCATTATAAATGGTATTTAATCAAAAGTAATTGTAAAAATCCATATCCTACCTGTGTAATGTGAGGTTAGAATTCCTTGGTGCACAGTATAAAACTATCATGATGCCCTGATGAAGCTCTAGAATATCTACGGTACGACCCGCTCCCAATGTGTCTAGAAGAACTCCACCCTAATGATATTTTCAAACTATTTCAATGGAAAAGTCACTATGTTATCAATATAAGTGACTAGACTACCCCATAGACATACAAAACCATGTAGATGTGTCATCTTTATAACTTCCATTTGATTAAGGGTGGTATATACTAGATGCAAATCTCATCCAACTACATAAATGTCGGCATATACTTTCTGAGGTAATGGAGCCCCACAAAACATTAGGCGAATGTCCCTCTAAAACTCGTGATATGATCTCAACATACATAAATTTTCTATAGGTACTAAAACTGAATCATGGTTCTCAACTAGTATATGTAAGATTGAAAAACCACCTGAATATATCAAATTCTATAAAGGTCCCTTGTAAATACGGAACCTTAAAAAATTACATAATCTTGAATTAAATTAATAATTCACATTGAAGAACTTTTCAAGTTTAGTGTTTTAGATAATTAGGAAATAACTATTACATTACATCTCCAATATTAAAAAGTATACACTTATACTCAGATTCTATTTTTTGTAAAATAAAAACTCTTGAAAAAAAGTGTTATGTCTAGTTCCATGATTAATATAGTATGAATTTTACTTGATCTCATTCTTGACCCTATTAATCATTAAGTCATGTGAAAAAAATTCCAAAACATGGGATGATCATAAAATGCTAAATAAGGGTTATAAAATAAAGAAAGGAAAAATTAACCCATCAATAAATTCAAATCAATGAAACCAGACTTCTCAATCATAACATACCTCATGAAATATTATGATTTAAGAATAACATCGAGAAACCAGGAATCATGAAGGTAACTTATGTGATTCATAACATACATACAATTCAGATTTCACATCTATGTGGGGATTTACATTTTGAATACCCTTCGAAGTATATTTCCTAAAACTCTTAAGATAAACATTATAGTTTACCTCTGTCATGTTACCAAATGTATTGGAGAGCTATCTCTAGCTCACCCACCCTATGTTTATCATGGAACCACCCGTATATGTAAAAAATGCCAAATAACCATATCATATTCATTAGACATAAAACAAGCATAAATAAAAGATAACATTTCCTCATATCAATAACAATATATTTTTTCAAGTTATTGATATAATCAATGTTTTATCAAACCATTTTCAAGTCAATTTAAAACATTTAAAAAAAAGTTATTTTTGAATCAAAGTGTCTCATACCACTTTGAAGATTTTGAATGAAATTATAATTTAAAATAATTCATATACATATAAATAAGTCCTTAAAATAATTTTTAAATCATGGACATTAAACTGAATGATTTATAAGAATAAATGTTTAAAACATTTAAAATAATATTTTAGTTTAAGAGTTCCTAACCAAATGATATATGCTTGAATACATATAATTGAGGAATAACATTAATCAAATCATATAATATCATGAGAATAAAGATATTCATGATATAATATTTAAAAGGGAATTAAATACCCCATATAAAAGGGAATTGGTTTATAACAACAAATAAGTCTCAATGGAATGTAAATTGGGATAAAGACCCTTGAAAAGATCATATCCCTAGATTAAGGAAACATCTACGATATAATTATGTGTGAGAAATTAGAATACACATAATATAAGTGGATATTAAGTGTAAAATAATCTTAGATAATTTAGACATATTCATAGAACTACATAACCAAGATTTATATGTTTAACCCAATGAATTAAAATTTAGTTTTGAAGTTCTCTTACAAAAATTTGACGGCCTGACAGCATCGCTTAAAAATTAAGAAAATGGGTTGATGAGAGTTAAAAGGTTCTCTAATCACATGGAAATAAAATTTATAGCAATAAGGATATAGAAGAACATATCCCAAAATATGAATAAGTCAATTAAAATACAAAAGTAAAATATGACTTTTGAAAAGAGGAGGGTGAAAGGTTCCCTTACTGATTTGGTAACATACGAAACATATACCCCATAAAAGAAGGATCCTACAATGAAGATGAAAATACCAATAAATTAAATTATATTACAGAAATAATAAAATAATTGGAATTACATACACCACACCAAATGAAATATCAGCAGATATAGAATTAATCTTTTGAGAGAAAAAAAAATTGGGACGAAACCCCTTACAACGTTTTAATCAGTCGATTCGTAAGAACAAAAGGTAATAAAAACCAAATGATCCTAGAATACCATGAATATATATAGAATCATAATAATATGTATCAATTGGATGTACACAATAGACCACATTAAACAATTAAGTGGTGAACAATGGAAATCTCCCTAAATTAATAGTGAGATAAGAAACCTCTTACCTCGTGTCCAACTTGACTTGTTTGTTCCTTATTCATCCTGAATAATAAAATTAATTTAATTTATATGTTATTAATAATAATTTTAAATATAATTAATCCTTTTATATCACTTATTACCTTGCAATAACAATTATTTAATTTTTTTAGTTCATATCATACATTTTGTCGATGTCTGGAATTTGAGTTAAAAATGAACTTGTTATAATTACAATTTGTGCAGGTAGTCAAAAGTACATTATATCCAGAATTATATTCATGATTTATATATCAGATAAATCATCTATATCCATTATATATATATATATATATTTATATTATTCCATAACATTTTTACATAAGAAATGAAATAAACCGTTCATGGAGATGGTAAGCCGTACGTACGCAAGAACACTACTTCCATGTATTTTTTTCATTTTTAATGAAATGAAAATAAAATGATACATAGGTATATTATAAATATATTATATTATCATATTTTATATATGTTCTATAATTTCATTAACACCATCATTTATATGTTCCATTTATGGTATGAACGAGTCATATCGCCTTGAGGGGGCGGTAGTCCACACATCCTCAAATGAGATAATTGTATTTATACAACATGAGAATCATAAATGTATCTTATAAATGAGAAATACAGAAACATATTGATAAAATAAAATAAAATAAATATCATATATAATTATTTTTCATTCATAATTTCAACCATGAGAGGCGGTGGTAGATATTTGAACAATCATTGTTTTGTGAGGTAGTAGTTCGTCATCCACAGAAACGACATGTTTGTATCTATTATATGGAGGGTTGTGTATGTGTTGTTAAAATAATTCTCAAAAAAACAACCTAGTATATTTAGTATACTGTTTTTGTTATAAAATATTCAAATAAAGAGAATTGTGGGGGTTGGATAATTAAAAAAATAAAAAACAACATAATAGAAGACATTAACATTAAATCAGGTATCTCCCTTTGGTTTGATCGAAAAGGTTATCATAAAGTTCCTTCTACCTAAGATGTGGCTTCTAAGTGGAAGAGAGGGATCTTGAGAGATTATTTGGTTAGAGTATGGTTGAGCCAAAGGGCGTGAAAGGTGAGAGTAATGTGTTAGAGGTGAGGGCTTTTTATAAGGGGGGGGCACTTTAGGAATGTTTAGAAATATTATTTTATTATATAATGATTTTCGGTTTCTAAAGGTCCAAAACATATTAAAGTATAAGATAAGATAACTTTTTTTTGATATAAAATCATCCAATAAGAACTGTATAGGTTCTAAATATTGTATTAATCTTTATAATCTTATTTATTTAAATCCCACATTAATGTGGCAAACACAACATCATTAATGTGTCATAAATAAATTTAATTATATGATTTATAAAATTAATAAATAAAATTCCATAATGTAGTAAATATTTATAGATTTCTAATTAATATTTATAGTAAATTATACAAATTATTTTTTTTAACATTAAAATTGTTTTAACAAAACAATACTGGTTTAGGATATTTTCATTTTTTACATTAAATAAAAATTTATTAAGGTCATTATCATACCCAATTGGATTTCAACGGCCAAAAATCTGAACCAAGGATTATATTGGTCAGAAAATACTCCTACTATAAGGTTAGGAAAAGTTTTAATGTAATTTTTTGTTATTATAACAATATTTTTACATTAAATTATCATATTTAACTTTAACATTGGTAAATAAAAGTAAAAAGTTATTATTCACCCAAAATTATTTTATTCGTATTGAACCAAATTTTACATACTGGTAACAACCATGAATAATGTATTTTTTTAAATTTAATTCATTGAAGTTGAAAATTTTCTTTAAATGAAGAAGTTAGTTTTTTAACAACTACTAAGTGTTTTCACTATTCATCAAAAATTGATGTTTTTCAGAAAAATAAAAAAAGATAATCCTAAGCTATATTTAATATTACAAATTAAAAAATGATGTCTAATTAGACAAATTAAAATCATATAATTTTAATTAATTAATTTAATTAATTCTCATTGTCAATGCAAAAAAACATGTTTTTATGAAATAATAACGATCAAAAGATTGACACTTGTTTATATCCAATTTCAAATTAAAATTATCTCCAATGAAAAAAATTGGATTAAATGATAAAATATATACACTAATTAAACTTTAAAAAAAATTAAAAATACAATCTTACCATATAAATAAATTTTATTAAAATGCAGCTTTGAATTAAAATACTGTAATTTTCACTATTCATTAAAAAATGAAATTTATCCGAAAAATGACAAAAATTTACCTAGAGTAAACCTTGATGTCCTTTTTCTGAAAAAGAATTTTATTTTGTCAAATAAATTATATAAAAGTGACCAAAAAAATATTTAACGAGGGCTCACAATCAAATGGCGGTAAATCGACCTTTTAATGAATATGAGAGTATTTATGCTTAAAATCGGATTCATTCAAATTTTAGGCTTCTAAATTTTATTGGATAAATGTAAACACTTTTAAAAAACATTTATAATCATATTCTAGTTAGACCTATTTATTCCCACCAGTGCAACAACTATGCGTTAACTTCCATTTTAAATAATAATATTATAATTATATTTTTTTGGTATAACTTAACATAGTGTGTAACATAAGATTTCAAAGAAACCCATTGTTGCGTAATAGGTATTCCATAGAACATGGAATTACCTGTAAAGTAAAATTAATATTTTACCCACAAATATTAATTAATAGGGAAATTCCATATTTTTTATTCACATGTGATGTTACATCCTTCCCCCAATTTGGTAATTGTGTCCTCACAATTTTAAAATTGGTCTCGGAAACTTCGTTAAAAGTACCACTTCGGAAAAAGAGTCAATAAAACTATCACATTAAAAAAATGAAAAATAAGTAAAAATGTCACCCAATATAACCCATAATAGGATTTCGTATAGGAAAATAAGGATATAGTTGAGAAACTATATGGCATGTTCTAATAGGGAGTGATAGAAAAAAAGATTAGGAGAAAAGTTAACCACCAGAAAATCAAAAACATGTGACGAGTTAAATGGTCGTTGATTCCCTATTGAGAAAATATATGGGACAAGTTTTTGTTTTATGTTCCATTTCATAAATTTGGACAATTTATTTAGGATATTATCTAATTATATAAGGAAATATACTTACTTTTCTTGTAGAGTTTCATCCTTTAGTATGTTTCAACCAAAAACTCATATTTTCCCGAAATAATGAGTATTCAAGATGACTTTGTCACAGTTGAAGTGCTATAATAATCTCCAAAAGAGTCACATAATCTGAAAATATGAACCATATATTTCCCCTATCTTTAGATATTATCCAAATCCAAAATGGTTAGTAAATGATCAGATATTCCAAAAAAGGATAATCTTTTATAAAAAAGAATATACTAGTCTTAATCTCCAAAACTGTATAAAAAATACCCAAATGTCAACAATTACCATTATATACACAAATGTCCATAAAATTCATTAAAATAATCCAAACTATGTCTAAAACCTAAAATTCAGATGGATTTGATCACATAGTCTTCCATAGTAAATCTTATCATTTATATCCAAATAACATTGACTACTCTTGAAGTATCATATTGTTGTGTAATTAACCAAATCACACAATCTCTATGATAGGATAATCACTTCCAAAAGGAACCAAAATCTCTATATATCCATAATAAAAACATATATTCTTCCAAAATAAAATTCCACTATTAATAATCAATTGAAATCCCAATGTTTTCTATTTTCCTTTGGAATATAGTTTCCCAAAAAAAGAAAATGTCTTCCAAGTTATCCTTTATCACTTAATTCCCAAATCATTATCTTATATTAATAATATCGAATTTAGAAAACATAAGATCCTAAATAAACTTATTCTTGATCAATAAACACATGTAACTAAATATAATAAATCATACTAACCAAGGACTTCACGTAGTCCAATGGTTGGAAATAAATTCCAACCGCACTTTGGTTGTGGGTTCAATTCACACTGCTTTGTCAGACGTTATGTGTAGTCACATGGTCTACATGTTGTCATTTTTGAAAAACTATATAATTTTATAACAATCCCACAAATGATATAAACTCCCAAAAATAACCAAAACATGATTTAACCTCAATGGTTGTCTTATGCCTCTCATTTTCATCCCAAATAATTATGACCTCAATATCATAATTCATGAAGTCTTATATAAGTTGAAATTTTTTTCCTCTATAAAATAACATTATTCCCAAAGAAATAACAATTTACCTTGATCATGGTGTCCAATTGGCTCCATCAACATCTTGTTCACAATGATAGATGGTCCATTCATTGAAAAAATGATTTAGAGATCATTAAAAAAAATCTACTTCCTTTATCCAAATACACCTCTTACAACTTCTGTCATATAGGTGATTATAGAAAAACAGTTTCGGAAGATAATCATGTATGAAATTTAATTTCAAAATATCAGATAAAACATGCTTTCTATAAAATAATCTGACTGAGTTTGAGTTGAAGCATTCAATCAATGATTATTTTAAAATACCATAAGTATATGCTGAAAGACAATAATTTAAAATCAAATATAAATAGGTTGTGCAAGGGTCTCCTTATTAAACACCATTTTCAAAATCATAATATTCTTCTAAATCTTGTGATAAGGTAAAATATTTTAAAATACCTAGATATTATTTACCTTTCATGAAAATAATATAATATTGAGGAAATAGAATTTGATTAAATACAACCCATGATCTAAGATGGTATGAAGGTATAAAGAAGGTTCTTCACATCTTAATCCTTTTCTTTCATGAGAGTTCTATGTTATACAATGATTCGGAGTCATCTGGACAGAACATTGCAAAACTTATTGCAAGAAAGTCATCAAGAAGAGACAGGAATGTCGTTTGATATCCTCCTCCTCCCATTGGTAGCACACATTCCTTGATCTGAAGAAGTTCTAAAAAAGGATTTATCTTAAGGAATAGACATAGAGAATACCCATGTTTATAACAAATAATTTTAATCCCAAATGTTGTCTAAACTGACCTCTGATACCAAATATAAGGACCTATTCTTAAAAAATTACATAATCTTGAATTAAAATAATAATTCACAAGGAGGATCTTTTCTGGTTTAGATTTTTATGTAATTATGCCATAACTGTTACATTACATCTCTAAAATTAAAAAGAAGAAAATTTTTGTTAGTTTCTATTTTTTTAAAAATAAAAACTCTTCAAAAAAAGAGTCAAGCCTAGTTCCATGTTTTAGACATCATGAATTTTCCTTGATCCCATCCTTGACCCTATTTATCTTTAATTCATGTGAAAAATATTTCAAAACATGGGATGAACATAAAATTCTACGTAGGGGTTATAAAATAATGAAATTAAACATTAACCCATCAATAAATACCAATCAATTAATCTGTACTTTTCGATCATAAAATTCCACATGAATTCTTCTGATTTATAAATAACACACATAAATAAAAAATCATCAATAAATCCTATGGAATTCATAGTATACATAAATTTTAGAATTCACAACTACATAGGGAGTTGTGTTTGGAATACCAATCATAGTATACTCCCAAAATCTCTTATAATAACATAAATGTTTACCTCTGTTACGTTACCCAATGCATTGGGGAGCTATCTCAGGCCCACCCACCAATGTTTATCACGAAACAACCCATATACATAAGCGATTCCCAATAACCATAACACATTTATTACATATAAAATAAAGATAAATTAAAGATAACATTTCCACATTGCAATCAAAATATATAATTTCAAGATATTGACATTATCAATGCTTTATCAAATCATTTAAAACATTTAATAATGATATTTTTTAATAAAAGTTTCGCATATCACATTGATGCTTATGAAAGAATCATTAATTTCCAAAAATTCATGTACATATAAATAAATCCTTACAACCATTTTTAAATCATGGACATTAATATGAATGATTTAGAGTAATAAATAATTAAAACATTTAAAACGATATTTTATTTAAAGAGTTCCTAACCAAATAAGAGACGCTTGAATACAAATAATTGAGGAATAACATTAATAAAAGCTTATAATTTCATAAGAATAAGGATATTCTAGATATAATATATCAAAAGTAAGTATATACACCATATAAATGTGAATTGGTGTATAACAACAAATAAGACTCAAAGGAATGTAAATTGAGACAAAGTCCCTTTCAAAGAACATATCCTAAGATTAAGGACAAATCAATGAAATAATTATGTGTTCCAAGTAATAATACACCCAATATAAGTGGATATAATGTGTTAAAAAATCCTAGGTCATTCACAAATATTCATAGCACAACATAATCAATATGTATAAGTTTAACCCAATGAATTGAAATTCGGTTTTCATGTTCTCCTACCGAAATTCAACAACCTAATGACATCGCTTTAAAATTAAGAAAATGATTTGATGAGAGAGAAAAGTGTATCCCATAACATGGAAATAAAATGTACAACAATAAAGAAATATAATAACATATCCCAATATATGATTATGTAAATTAAAAGGCATAACAAAAAGAAGTCTTTTAAAAAGGGGTGGGGGAAAGGTTCCCTAACCGATTTGGTAACTTACGAAACATATACCCCATGAAATAAGGATCATACAATGAAGATGAAAATACTGATAAATTAAATTATATTACACAAATAATAAAATCATGGTCAGTACATAAACCACACAAACAGAAATAGTTGAAAATATTTCATGAATTCATGATAATAAAAAGTGGGATTGAAACTCCTTACCACATTGTAATCAATCATGTCGTAATACCAAATGTAATAACCACAAAATGAATTACCGAATAACATGAATATAAATATAATAATGATAATATATATCGAATTGAAGTACAAAATACATGACATGAAATTAATAAGTGGAGAACAATGGAAATATCATGAAATTAAAAGTGAGATAAAAAACCCCATACCTCGTGCCCGACTTTCCTTATTTGTTCCTTATTCTTCCCGAATAATAAAAATAAGTTAATTTATAATTTAATAAGAATATATTTCATGTTTATTATTCATTTTATATAACTTATTAACTTGATATAACAATTAGTTAATTATTTGAGTTTATATCAGACATTTTTTCGATGTTCAAAATTTGAGTTAAAAATGAACTTGTTATAGTTACAATTTCTATGTGGAAAAAAGTAAATTATATCCAGAATTATATTCATGATTTAGATATAATATATATATAATATATCCATTATATATTTATTTATAATATTCTATAACATTTTGACAGAAGAAATGAAATTCACCCTTAACAGAGATGGTAAGTCATACGTTTGAATGAACACTACATTCATTTCATTTTTTCATTTTTAATGAAATGAAAACATAATGATACATCAGTATATAGTAATTACAGTATAAAATCATATTTAATATATGTTACATAATTTTATTAAAACCATCATTTATACATTCCATGTATGTTATGAACGATTCATATCACTTTGAGGGGGAGGAAGTCTGCACTTCCTCAAATGAATGTATTGTATTTATACAACATGAAAAGAATAAACGTATCTTATAAATTTAAATTAATGAAGAATTTGGACAAAATAAAATTATGATATATCATATATAATTATAATTCCATCTTAATGGCCACCATGAGAGGCAGTTGGAGATATGTGAACAATCATCGTTTTGTGAGGTAGTAGTTCGTCGTCCACAAAAACTTTATGTTCGTATCTATTAGATGGAGGTGTGTGGAACTATTGTTAAAATACATCTCATAGAAAACCATGTATATTTAGGATACTATTTGTTTTATAAACTATAGTAATAAATAGAGTTTAGGGGGTTTGATAATTAAAATAAAGGAAACAAACTTAATAGAAGATGTTACCTTTAAATCGGGTATCTTCCTTTGGTTTGAACCAAAAGGATTACTTGAAGTGCATTATGGGAATGGTAATGCTTTTAGATAGAATATATGTATCATGAGAGACTATTTGGTCATAGTTTGTACAAGCCACAAGGATTCAAAGGTGTGAGTAATGGGGTGGAGGTTAGGGATTTTTATAAGGGGGGCTCTTTAGGAAGGTTTGAAAATATTATTTTATTATATAATGATTATCGGTTTCTAAATGTCAAATACTTATTAAAGTATAAGATAAGATGACTGTTGTTCGAAATAAAATCATCCAATAAGAATTGGACAAGTTTTTGATAATGTTTTAATCTTTATAATTTTATTTATTTAATTCATTCACTAATGAGGTAAACATTGCATCATTATTGGGTGATAAAAAAATTTATTTATTTGTTGTCTAAAAATTATAAATAACATACCGTGATTTCAGAAATATTTTTATAATTCTAAGGAATAATTATAGTCAAATATATCAAATATATAACCCCACATTAAAATTTTTTTAACAAAACAATACATGATTATGATATTTTATTTTTTTTACTTAAAATAAAAAGTTATTAATGTCATTATCTTACCAAAATGGGTTTCAAAGGCCACAAATATCACCCATGTATTTTATTTGTCAACCATGACTCATAAAATAATATTAGGACAAGTGTTAAGGTAATTTTATATTATTATAATATTATTTTTACCTAGAATTACCCAATTTACCTTTAACCGTGATAAATAAAAGTTAAATGTTACTATTCAAAAAAATATTATTTTCATATTATTGAACCAAATTTTACTTACTAATAACAAAAATGTAAGTAATATTTTATAAATTTAATTCATAGAAGCTGTAAAATATCATTTAAATGATGAAGTCGGGTTTTTAACTACAACTCAGTGTTTTCACTATTAATAAAAAATTGAAGTTTTTTAGAAAAATATGAAAAATTCATGTAACACCCCGAGCTTCCACGATACGCTTCTCATTCAATAATACAATAGCTTGCATTGTACGCAACTTCGAGTTCTAAAACATCGCGAAAATCAAAGTAGCCGTTATGAATAGTAATAACCACTTTTTAAAATTATAGAAATTTTATATTTCAAAATGGACTTCATTTTTGTATTCCTAATATTGAAATTAGCCTATGTTTAATTTTTTGTAATTTTCTGAGAACTTCAAAATTTTTATGAATAGTGAAAAATACTTAAAACAACTTTTTTAATCAAAATAATTCATAGTGATAAATTATACTATTGAGTGGTTTTAAGGTATAATTAGAAAATATTTTTACCATTTTATCCAATGGTGGTCATTAGAATTAATTTAACATTGAAATTGGACATAAACAATTGCCAAACTTTTGATATAAATTGTTTCTTAAAAACACGCTATTTGTTGTAACAGCGGGAATTAATTATGAAATTAATTAATACAACTTATATGTTTGGAATTTTGTAAAATAGACATCATTTTTGAATTCGGAATATCAATTATAGCTTAGGGTGAAATTTTGGCCTTATTCTGAAAAACTTCAATTTTTGATGAATAGTGAAACCACTAAGTGGTAGTTAAATAACTGATTTTTCGTTTAAATGAAATATTACAACTTCTGTGATTTGATTTTCAAAAATCCGACATACATGGTTGTCATTAAGAAGTAAAATGTGGTTCAATGAGATCAAAATAATTTTTTGGTGAATAGTAACTTTTAAGTTCTTAATCGCGATTAGTGGTAATTAGTGTAGTTTAAGGTATAAATAATACATTAATAATATGAAATGACCTAGACACATGTCCCAACCTCATTGGTTGAGTCATGGCCGACCAAGACAAGCCATGGCCTAACTTGGGGACCCCATGGATCCACTTTTGTTGGGAAATAACATAAATTACTTTTTATTTAATGTTAAAGTGAAAATGACACTAACATAAATTGTTCTACTAAAACAATTTTTAATTGGGGTTATACAAGTCCAAATTTTGATTATAAATAGTCATTGGAAAGCTAAAAAGATTTCCTACATCATAGTATTTGTTTTATAATTTTTAGACATTAAATAAATTAAAGTATTTATGACATAATAATGATGCAGCGATGACATCATTATTTGACGATTTAAATAAAATGAGAAGATAATGAAAAATCCGAGGCTTACACTTGTCCAAAGCCTATTGGATGAAGATATTTCGAAACCTTATCACCTTAGCCTCGAATTATATAGATGTGGGACCTTTAGAATCCGAAAAGCATTTTGAAATAATGTAACATTTCATTACTTTCCAAAAGTGCCCCTCCTCTCCACTTATAAAAGGCCCCCACCTCTCCCACCTTATTCACACCATCAAGCCATTTGGCTCGGCCAACCTCTGCCCAAATACTCTCCCAACATTCCTTCCTTACTCCTAGAAACCTCACTTTGGGCAGAACTCTTCCCAAGGAAGCCTTTAGCTCAAATCAAAAAGAGTTACCCGATTTTGAGGTAATGTCTTTTCTAATGTTGTTTTGTTTTATTTTTCTTCTCCAACCCCCTAAACTCTTTTTATTCATTTCTTTTGTAACAACACCAGTATCCTCAATATACTAGGATGTTGTTATAAGAAGGATTCGAGCTACACTTACACACACCTACATCTAATGGTTAAAGAACATATGGTTTCTGTGGATGGCGAATTTCTGCCTCACGAAACGATGATTGTTCAACACTCATATAACACCTCCAAAGGTGGCCATTAAGATGTCACTATTTTTATATATGATATATAATATGTTTTTGTTTTACTTATGCTTCTGTATTTCTCATTTATGGCATACTTTATGATTTCCATTATGGGTAAAACGCGATAATTTCATTTTAGGAAGTGCGGACTACCGCCCCCTCAAAGTGATTTGAATCGTTAATGCCATGTGTGGGATGTATAAAGGATGGAGTAAATGGTATTATACACTATATTATACTGGAATTATATTATACATTTATATCATTATGATTTCATTCCATTAAATATGAAATTGAAATGAAAGTAGCGTTCATGCGTACGTACGGCTTACCGTCTCCATGAACGGTGCATTTCATTTCTTACCTCTAAATGTTACGTAATATTATAAATGAATGTATATACTGTATATATATGATATATATGATATCTACATCATTAATATAATTCTGGATATAATGGATATTTCACCACATGAACAACTTATAATTATAAGAAGTTTATTGTTGACTCATGTACCAAAGATCGACAAAACGACCGTTATTAACTTAAATAATTACATAATGTTCATAACATTGTAATAAGTGATATAAAAAGGATAATGAAATTGAAAATGGTTCTTAATAAGGTAGATATTAACTCTAGTTTATTATTCAGGAGGTTAAAGAACGGTTGAGTCAAGTCGGACACAAGGTAAGGGAACTTCTTAACCCAACTTCCATTCTTTGGGTTAATCTCCTACTTTCAAATTATGTCATGATATTATTATGTCTTATTTTGTATTTTTACTTTCTTTATGTGTACCTATAGTGAATACACATAATATATCTATTTTATTTTAAAAATGATCTTTTTAAGGACTTCGTCTCAATCTCCTTTCATTGAGGCATATTTGGTTTTATACACAACTTTCTTTTATACGGTGTATAAACCCCTTTGACTTTTAAGTTTATTCAAAAGGAATCTTTTTATACGAAGCATTTTACTAAACGACAAAAAGGGAATGTTTTTCATTCCGTACTTATGCGGCGACAACGACTTCTCCGCCGCCGTGAACATTATTTGAGTTTCGGCTTCCTTTACAAGCCATACCTTTTTTTAAAAAGAAAAATAAATACAATGTTTTAACATTCTTTTATTTTGGTATTGAAAATGGTTTTGAAAGCGTTTTTATTATATCAATGTTTTGTATTGATATCTTGTGATTGAAATGTGGAAATGTTATGTTTCCTTTATGCATTGTTTATGTGATATGATTATGTTATGGTTTATGATATGTTTAAACCTATTCATATGAGGAATGCATTGGACTTAATAAGTGACGGGTGGAGCCCGCTATAGCTCCTCGATGCATCGGCAGGTCTCATGAGACAACTAGACGTGGAATTGGCCGAGGCCCTTTCCCAATTTGATTTATGGTTTTGGCCGAGGCCTTAATCATTTTAGATGTCTTGGCCGAGGCCTTGACAAAATGTTTCAGAATGTCCGGCATTATACATTCCCTCATTATGAAAGTGGTTATTGATATTGCATGTGATTATTCGACCAGTAGAATATCCATGTGAAGAAGTAAATGGCATTATCTCATTTTACTTTTGCCATATTATGTTGATGTTCAAGTTTATAAGGCTTTTGTTTTAGTTATACATTGCCTTAAATGTTTATGTTTATTTATGAAAGCTTCCGCAATATTGTTATCCTTACTGAGCATCTGAGCTCACCCCTTTCAATGTTTTAATATTTTCCAGGATGTGAAGAAGTATTTTATGAATGACCTGCAGGGATAGTCAGAAGAGGATATGAGTGTGGACTATGGAGACTTTGTTATTGTAGTTTTTCACTTTATGATGTAATGTAACGTTTACAAATGTATCTAGTGTTTCCAAGGCTACTAAACTAATCGGTCTTTCGAGACTTGATCTTTTGTGATCATGCCAATGTTACGAAGTAATGCACCGACTCTGGGTAGCTGGGGTCGGGGCGTTACAGTTGGTATCAGAGGCAGTTTAGTACTAACCTTGGAAGCTAGATTTAGATAAACTCTGATTAGAGCACATAGCCCAAAGATAGACTTTGAGGATTAGTATAGAAGAACTTCCTAGAATTTTAGTATTGTAGAGATGTTGTGAGTTTTCCGAGCAATACATCCCTGTCTGGATACGAGCAGGTAGAGGTGGCTCTGTCACAGATGTACCTAGGGGTAAAACCCGAAAACACCGCTTTGAGCTAGACTCAAACGGGAACTGGTGCACGACAACGGGCCTTGCTGCACTCTTGGTTATGACACTCCCGGGGGATATGCTTAGGATAATTCTCATTTTCTTTACAAACCATTATGTAAGGTTTACGAGTACATACTTCCTCAAAGGAAACATTTCTTTTTATGATTATGGATTATATCCATAAATAGTTCAATTTATGTTAAGTATTATACAAGTATGGAATTATGTATTTTGATTCATAAACTAATCTGGATTATGCCATTGTTTAGAAATGGCGCCTAGTAGAAGGAATGGAAACTGTATCAATGCACGAACTCCGTGTAGGGATTGCCCTCCTACTCAAGATAATTATTGTGGACCTGGAGATACAACTGGTGCTGATCAACTTATTACCATACTGGGACAACTCACGCAGGTTATGAATAACAACCTTACTCGTATGGAGCACCCTGATTCGCAACGTGGAGGATCAATGCTAGTCCGTTTCATGAGGCAACAACCGCCAACCTTCAATGGGAGTACAAATCCTACAGTAGCTGAGCAATGGATAAATTCCTTAGAGAAAATATTCCATGCCTTGGGGAGTAGTGAAAGGGAGAAGGTTGTCATGGCAGTTTACCGCCTCACTGGAGATGCCGATCAGTGGTGGTCACTGATTCAAAACACAAAGGAAGATGATGACGTATCGAATATGGAATGGAGGGAGTTCAAAGAGCTTTTCTTAGAAAAATACTTTCCTCGTGACCATCGAGCAGATATGGAAAGGCAATTTCTGAGTCTGAGGCAGAAGGAGGATGAGAATGTCGCAAAGTATGAGGCTAACTTTACAAGGTTAGCGAGGCATGCTGCCGATTATATACGTAACCCAAGAAGTAAGATTGATCGTTTCTTTGATGGGTTAAAACCATTTCTCCGTCGAGCTCTAGTGTCACAATCTTTCTCAACATACGAAGATATAGTCTCATGTGCTATCAAGACAGAAAAGGAATTCTCTAAGTCTTATGACAACAAAGTAAAGCAAGAGAAGAAGAGAACGGTGGAACAAGAGACAGATAAAGGGAAAAAGGGAAAGAAGGATTTTCCATTATGTGATAATTGTGGGAAGAATCACCCTGGTACTTGCCTAAAAGGAATGGGAGTCTGTTATAAATGTGGAGAAAAAGGTCACCAGGCACGTGATTGCAAGGGAAAGAAAGAGGCTGTCAAAGTTGAATGCTACAATTGTAGAGAAATGGGTCATTACGCAAATGAATGTCCTAAGCGTCAAGGAATCTTACCTCAGAAAAGGCCAAGGGATCAAGGACAATCTTATGCTATTACTACAGTTGAAGCAGAATAACTAATGTATTGATGCTTTCGGACTCATGGATTATATTCTGGTTATTAGAATAATGTGATCTATATAAGGATTGTACTGCAGTACTTGTTGGTTTCAGTAAGGTTTTAATATGATTAAGGTAATCATATTTTTAGTATGTGACAATAAGAGAAACTTTTCTTTGTGTGGGGAATCTGATGTTACAATTGATTTTGGAATTAAGAGACCTTTTAGAGAAAGTTTGGAACAGAGGTATTTTGGATAACTATAAATGTTGGGATGGATTAAGTTGAACTTTGAATAGTATTGTTTAAGGTTAAAACTTTTCTGAAGATTATTTCTGGAATACTATAATACTATATTTTTAGAAAAAGGACAACCTGCAGGGTGGGGAATAACCCGTCGCGTCGGACACAGCTGCAGGAATCGAACCCACAACCATAGTGCGACAAGCCTTTATTTCCTACCACTAGCCTACAGGAAGTCCCTGGTTACTACAAAATCGTTTTACTAATCTAAATGGTATGTGTTAACATTTGGAACCTTATACAATTAGGATAAATAGAATATTTTTGAGTTCCGTTACCATTTGGAGTAAAAGATGGGTTTGTGGCAAAAATTTATTAACGAATGATAGTATACATAACAAGTATGTATATTCCCTTACGTTCTTAGTAAATCTCCTAAATAAATTCCTCAACATTATAAAAGGTAACTTAAAACAAAAATGTTGTCGGTTAACTTTTCCAACTGGGGATTCAATGACCGTTTAACCAATCACAAGTTTGTGATTTTCTTGTGGTTAAACTTTCTCCTAATCCTGTTTTCTGTAACTCTCCATCAGACCTTGATGGTTTGTTTCTCCTCCATATCCATATTTTCATATAATCCTAGAGTGGGCTATATCGGGTGACCTTTGTACTTATCCTGCTTTCTTTTAATGTTATGTATTTATTAACCTTATTTCCGATGTGGGTTTTCCTCAAAGGTATTTTCTCTTTTCAACCTTTTATTTTCCAAGAAAAATTTCAAATTGCGAGGACGCAATTTATTGAAGGAGGGGAGAATGTAACACCCCGAGCTTCCACGATACGCTTCTCATTCAATAATACAATAGCTTGCATTGTACGCAACTTCGAGTTCTAAAACATCGCGACAAATCAAAGTAGCCGTTATGAATAGTAATAACCACTTTTTAAAATTATAGAAATTTTATATTTCAAAATGGACTTCATTTTTGTATTCCTAATATTGAAATTAGCCTATGTTGAATTTTTTGTAATTTTCTGAGAACTTCAAAATTTTTATGAATAGTGAAAAATACTTAAAACAACTTTTTTAATCAAAATAATTCATAGTGATAAATTATACTATTGAGTGGTTTTAAGGTATAATTAGAAAATATTTTTACCATTTTATCCAATGGTGGTCATTAGAATTAATTTAACATTGAAATTGGACATAAACAATTGCCAAACTTTTGATATAAATTGTTTCTTAAAAACACGCTATTTGTTGTAACAGCGGGAATTAATTATGAAATTAATTAATACAACTTATATGTTTGGAATTTTGTAAAATAGACATCATTTTTGAATTCGGAATATCAATTATAGCTTAGGGTGAAATTTTGGCCTTATTCTGAAAAACTTCAATTTTTGATGAATAGTGAAACCACTAAGTGGTAGTTAAATAACTGATTTTTCGTTTAAATGAAATATTACAACTTCTGTGATTTGATTTTCAAAAATCCGACATACATGGTTGTCATTAAGAAGTAAAATGTGGTTCAATGAGATCAAAATAATTTTTTGGTGAATAGTAACTTTTAAGTTCTTAATCGCGATTAGTGGTAATTAGTGTAGTTTAAGGTATAAATAATACATTAATAATATGAAATGACCTAGACACATGTCCCAACCTCATTGGTTGAGTCATGGCCGACCAAGACAAGCCATGGCCTAACTTGGGGACCCCATGGATCCACTTTTGTTGGGAAATAACATAAATTACTTTTTATTTAATGTTAAAGTGAAAATGACACTAACATAAATTGTTCTACTAAAACAATTTTTAATTGGGGTTATACAAGTCCAAATTTTGATTATAAATAGTCATTGGAAAGCTAAAAAGATTTCCTACATCATAGTATTTGTTTTATAATTTTTAGACATTAAATAAATTAAAGTATTTATGACATAATAATGATGCAGCGATGACATCATTATTTGACGATTTAAATAAAATGAGAAGATAATGCAAAATCCGAGGCTTACACTTGTCCAAAGCCTATTGGATGAAGATATTTCGAAACCTTATCACCTTAGCCTCGAATTATATAGATGTGGGACCTTTAGAATCCGAAAAGCATTTTGAAATAATGTAACATTTCATTACTTTCCAAAAGTGCCCCTCCTCTCCACTTATAAAAGGCCCCCACCTCTCCCACCTTATTCACACCATCAAGCCATTTGGCTCGGCCAACCTCTGCCCAAATACTCTCCCAACATTCCTTCCTTACTCCTAGAAACCTCACTTTGGGCAGAACTCTTCCCAAGGAAGCCTTTAGCTCAAATCAAAAAGAGTTACCCAATTTTGAGGTAATGTCTTTTCTAATGTTGTTTTGTTTTATTTTTCTTCTCCAACCCCCTAAACTCTTTTTATTCATTTCTTTTGTAACAAAACCAGTATCCTCAATATACTAGGATGTTGTTATAAGAAGGATTCGAGCTACACTTACACACACCTACATCTAATGGTTAAAGAACATATGGTTTCTGTGGATGGCGAATTTCTGCCTCACGAAACGATGATTGTTCAACACTCATATAACACCTCCAAAGGTGGCCATTAAGATGTCACTATTTTTATATATGATATATAATATGTTTTTGTTTTACTTATGCTTCTGTATTTCTCATTTATGGCATACTTTATGATTTCCATTATGGGTAAAACGCGATAATTTCATTTTAGGAAGTGCGGACTACCGCCCCCTCAAAGTGATTTGAATCGTTAATGCCATGTGTGGGATGTATAAAGGATGGAGTAAATGGTATTATACACTATATTATACTGGAATTATATTATACATTTATATCATTATGATTTCATTCCATTAAATATGAAATTGAAATGAAAGTAGCGTTCATGCGTACGTACGGCTTACCGTCTCCATGAACGGTGCATTTCATTTCTTACCTCTAAATGTTACGTAATATTATAAATGAATGTATATACTGTATATATATGATATATATGATATCTACATCATTAATATAATTCTGGATATAATGGATATTTCACCACATGAACAACTTATAATTATAAGAAGTTTATTGTTGACTCATGTACCAAAGATCGACAAAACGACCGTTATTAACTTAAATAATTACATAATGTTCATAACATTGTAATAAGTGATATAAAAAGGATAATGAAATTGAAAATGGTTCTTAATAAGGTAGATATTAACTCTAGTTTATTATTCAGGAGGTTAAAGAACGGTTGAGTCAAGTCGGACACAAGGTAAGGGAACTTCTTAACCCAACTTCCATTCTTTGGGTTAATCTCCTACTTTCAAATTATGTCATGATATTATTATGTCTTATTTTGTATTTTTACTTTCTTTATGTGTACCTATAGTGAATACACATAATATATCTATTTTATTTTAAAAATGATCTTTTTAAGGACTTCGTCTCAATCTCCTTTCATTGAGGCATATTTGGTTTTATACACAACTTTCTTTTATACGGTGTATAAACCCCTTTGACTTTTAAGTTTATTCAAAAGGAATCTTTTTATACGAAGCATTTTACTAAACGACAAAAAGGGAATGTTTTTCATTCCGTACTTATGCGGCGACAACGACTTCTCCGCCGCCGTGAACATTATTTGAGTTTCGGCTTCCTTTACAAGCCATACCTTTTTTTAAAAAGAAAAATAAATACAATGTTTTAACATTCTTTTATTTTGGTATTGAAAATGGTTTTGAAAGCGTTTTTATTATATCAATGTTTTGTATTGATATCTTGTGATTGAAATGTGGAAATGTTATGTTTCCTTTATGCATTGTTTATGTGATATGATTATGTTATGGTTTATGATATGTTTAAACCTATTCATATGAGGAATGCATTGGACTTAATAAGTGACGGGTGGAGCCCGCTATAGCTCCTCGATGCATCGGCAGGTCTCATGAGACAACTAGACGTGGAATTGGCCGAGGCCCTTTCCCAATTTGATTTATGGTTTTGGCCGAGGCCTTAATCATTTTAGATGTCTTGGCCGAGGCCTTGACAAAATGTTTCAGAATGTCCGGCATTATACATTCCCTCATTATGAAAGTGGTTATTGATATTGCATGTGATTATTCGACCAGTAGAATATCCATGTGAAGAAGTAAATGGCATTATCTCATTTTACTTTTGCCATATTATGTTGATGTTCAAGTTTATAAGGCTTTTGTTTTAGTTATACATTGCCTTAAATGTTTATGTTTATTTATGAAAGCTTCCGCAATATTGTTATCCTTACTGAGCATCTGAGCTCACCCCTTTCAATGTTTTAATATTTTCCAGGATGTGAAGAAGTATTTTATGAATGACCTGCAGGGATAGTCAGAAGAGGATATGAGTGTGGACTATGGAGACTTTGTTATTGTAGTTTTCACTTTATGATGTAATGTAACGTTTACAAATGTATCTAGTGTTTCCAAGGCTACTAAACTAATCGGTCTTTCGAGACTTGATCTTTTGTGATCATGCCAATGTTAAGAAGTAATGCACCGACTCTGGGTAGCTGGGGTCGGGGCGTTACAATTCAGCCTAATATATATTTGATATTTCAAATTGAAAAATGATTTCTATTTTACCAAATTCAAAAAATATATTTTTTATTAATTATTTTAAAATTAATTCTCATTGTCAATGAAAAAAATCATGTTTTCAAGAAATAAAAACTATCAAAAGATTGACACTTTTTTATGTCCAATTTAAGTTTGAAATTACTTCCAATGATAGAAATTTGATTAAATACATTATTTGAAATTAAAATACATTATTTTTCACGATTCATTAAAAATTAAATTTATCAAAAAAATACCAAAAAAATTCCCAATGTAAATTTTGATGTCCTGATTCTAACAAAGAGTTTTATTTTTTCAAATGGAATATATTAAAGTGACCAATACTAGATTTAAAGTGGGTTCTCCATTAATGGTGTAAAATCAATATTTTAATGAATATTAGAGTATTTATGCTTAACATCAGATTCATTCACAGTTTAAGCTTATATATTTTATTGGATAAATGTAAAAACATTTAACAAACATGTATAATAATATTGTAGTTTTCTCATGTTCATTCCCCCCAACACAACGGATACGCGTTAACTACCATTTAAAATAATAATATTATTGTAATATTTTTTGGTATAACTAAATAGTGTGTGTAACATAAGATTTCAAAGAAACCTATTGTTGTGTATCAGGTATGCCATCGAACATGGAATACCCTTTAAAGTAAAATTAAAATTTAATTTACAAATATTAATAAATATGAAAATTATATATTCTTTATTAATTTGGGATGTTACATCCCTATACTAATGATTAATTACTATGTCTGTCATATTCATGATATTTCTACCTAATTTTCGTTGTTTCCCATTGTGGAGGAATGCTAAAAAATCGTGTTGCACCACAGTCAAATAATGTATTTGTGGAGCTAACAGAAGAAGTTCATTTAAACCATATCCTTTTTCTAAATGATTCAAGTACCAATGGTATTCCCTACAAACACCACCTTTATTTACCATTTCATCGTGAATTTTATTAGAGTCCAATTAAATGGATACCCCAGTTGCTGCACTGTAGGGTCCTGAAAAATCCTCAAAGGATAATGAGAATCCCCTTTAATCCAAGAGAGATTCCACCCAATTTCCCCCTAAAATAATTGGGAAAGGATGGGAAATATTCAAAGGATGGACCAAGACAAATTCGTCCGTAGACCGGTCCAATGATAACGCTATGTGACCAGTTCCACGAAGCACCCCTCTACAGACTGCTATCGTTCGTGGAATGCAGACAGAGATCCTCTGCGGGTGCGAAGCAGGATGGGCACCAGACCAGTCCACCGTCACGAACCACCTAGCCGTGGACCACATCGACCATCCTTGACTGCATCCGCTGTCGTTCGCGGAATGGATGTGGAACCCTGCACGGCCGAGAAGCACTCCCCGAGATTGATTTGGTTCGTGGGGGAGGTACGTCCAATTCCCCCACGAGTTGCGGATTGACCGAGTCACCCATAAATTGGGTTTTCGATCATGGGCTTCCGCAAAAGGTTCTGCATGACCAAAGATACATCTCATTCCCCACTCTATAAAAGGACATGGAGGGGGAAGATAAAGAATGATTCAGATAAAATCAATCAGATTCGGGTGGAAGGATTTCGAAGGAAGGAGCTTAGGATTTCACAAACCACGATGTTCCAGACCACGAAACAGAACAGGTATGAAGCTGGAAGCGAATTGATAAGGAACCAAAAACACATAATAACTTGGTGAACCACAAACTTAAAATAACAATGAAAAGAAGACTGTGAACCATGGACCTTCCGCGGATGCGCTCCCCACGGACCAGAGAGTTTATGCCCCTTTTCCAGTCCTTCACACCACATAGCACCCTCCTACACAAGTGAAGCCCAGACCGATGAACCCCCGACCAGCGCCGCCCTTGTCCACCACTGCTCGCATGGATACCTCAGTGTACCACCCTAGTATGTGGGTCGAACTCGAAGCCACGAACCACCCTAGTTCATGGGATTCCCATCAGTCCGCAGACCACCCTGGTTCAAAGATGGACTCTCCAGCTGCGTAGCACCTCCATACATGAAGGGCACCACCACTAATACACGTGTGTGGCCCACGAGATCCTTCAGAGATCCCATTCCCCGAGCTGGATAAAATCCTCCCAGTCTGGTCGGATCCTCCGCAACCCCCTCATTGTCCCATTCATCGGGCCCGAGCTGAGGCCTCGACCAGAGCCACCGGACCCGTGTGATGTAACCTTCAGGTGAATCAGCGCGTTGTTTTCAGTTCACATAACCACGGTAAGCAAGGGCGAACTGGCTGCCCCGACCCTTGAGAGGATTCCCGAACCATTCCTGGGTTCACATTCCCATGGTAATGCAGAGTCTGAGCCCGGGATCCCCTTTTTTCCCTCCACTTGTTAGGACTTGGGAACTTCTCCCCTCCCCAAGTCATGGTGGGATACCTATTATAAGGAATCCCCCATGCACCTCTGTACTTCACCACGACCATGGCCAACAAATGGCGTAGTGGGAAAGGGTGATGCTCCGTCCTTCTTTGGGGCAATGTCCCACTCCCGCTATGCTTTGTCGCCCTAGGGATCCACCTCGGAGTAAGCCCCGACTTTATGGGCCGCCTCTATGTGTAAGCCCCACTCCACTTCCCATGGAGGCACCTTTCGCGACGTGATCGTCTGTTCCCTACTTCCTCTTGTTTCTGAAACTGAACATGACTCAAGTGGGCTTAGATTAAGAATCGACCATGACATCCTCTTATGGGCTGCCTAAGAGAGTAAGCCCCACTCCTATCCGAACTACGTGGACTTTGATTCCCCACCACATGGATACATAGGAACCGTCCATGAGGTTCAAGACCGATCACCATCGGACCCCCGGGTCCAGATTTACGTCGGCTCTCTGACACTCCTATTTGAACTACATGGACTTCGATCTCAGTCTCCCAGGCAGGGTACGAAGGAAGACTCCCTGAGGTTCATGTCCAACAACCGATCGATCTGATTATCTTCACGTTGGTTCACCGCGCCACTCCAAGTTCCGCCTCTGTGAGTCCAGACTCCTCGGGTTCATTAATCCAACGAGGGATGGTAAACCTCGGGCATAAATAATTCTTAACCCCTACGTCCAGCTGACCATTTACAACCAGGAGTAATCCATGGATACTATGATTGGGTATATACCAAAGATTCGTAAACATTTTAATACATCTTAAATCTATAAGAGAGTCACAAAACAGGCAATAATTCCCCCCAAAATGGTGCGATGATCCCGACTTCCCATCCTCTCAACCAATGTGAGTTCTTAAGCGTCACTGGTCAAACCACCCAGCGAACTTCTTCCTTTGGAAAGAAGGTCCACTTATTGCTGGATATGGAACCATTGGGCATTTAGAGGTGAAAAATGGTTCACTCGATATGAAAGATTAAGCAGAACCCAACCTTCTCTAATCAACCGTCGGGTAGCGCACGTTTCTTCCCCACGACCTCGTCTTGCGCTGCGAGACAAAAAATGGTGAACCCGATGTTATTATTTAACCAAGAATGACGTATTTAACCTAACCCCACCATGTTTACCATTTATACTCACCAGGAGGTCCATGAAAAGTCATTAATTATGCATGGGATCATAAGATGCTGCTTTGACGGGTTTTCTGTTTGTATTTGTTAAAATGTTTTACAGGTACCACTCAGAACCCCCTTCGATCCAATGGTGTCATGAAGGAAATCCCAGGAACCTAGTTTCAACAATGCAATGACCGGGAATCCTCACCAATGGAGGACCCCATCACCTACCCAGCGTCTTCAACGCTAGTTCTCAGATGCGCTGATCCGAGAGTACCACGGGAATGGTACTCTTCTAATGGTGGAGGCGGCCATGCAGGCCCTACAATCCACCAGGACTCTCCGGTCGCCTACCCAGCAGCGTCTGCAAAGGTATATTCAGACGGCTCATGTTTCTGTCACAAACCGTTTCAGGACTCTATCCCCAGAAAGAGACAATGCGTACCTCCATTATCTTAGGGAGGCTGATGAGGTCGGTGTGGAGGACTTCATCCCCGCTAAATAGGGGTTCCACTCTAAGGCCCCCACTAGAAGACATCATCATGGTCATGCCATGACTAAACATCCTCTTGCTTAGGACGATGTTTCCTTGATGATCCAGGACCACGCTCCCCGAGCTCCAACCCCTCGAACCGCCCGACAAGGGCGGAAAACTTACAATCAAGGGCCGTTCATCACCCTTTTCCCTGAGGAGGAGCTCCACTGCCCAGTCACATAGTCGCATCACGAACTGGCACATACACTTGTTCGCTCCTCCAAAGCCTGCCATCCAGACATTATGGCCCACCATCCAGACATGGTGGAATCATATGAACAGGCGTGCATCTACACCGAGCTCTGTCAAAAATATCGCCCACACTGGAAGGAACTTACTGGGCAGACACCTCTCGCTGCCCAGGTTCAGGAAGCCCACCAACCCGACGTGGTAGCAACCCAACATCTATATGACCAGATCGTAGAAGATTCTTCTGACGCCTACCATCCCGATGTGGTGGCGATCGATAATGCCTACCATCCAGATGTGGTGGAAACTCATAGGCGGGCACGGCTTCTTACCAACAAAGGCCATCGACTCGATATAGTGGGAAACCAACATATGCAGGGCCAGCTCCCTGTGGATGCAAGTGAAGTCTGCCATCCTGATGTGGTGGAAAACAGAGAGATAAACTGAGATATCCCGGCCCAGTTTCAGATTCGTTCACCTTCCCTGACACATGACAATTTTTAGTACCCACTTACCACTGTAAGACCAGAGCAGGATATTACTGCTCTGATACCAGAATTGGCCTTCATACACATTCCATCCAAAGATGTCTCTCTACATATCCTGGAAATTATGGAGGATCCGGTATCGATCCCGGATCATATCTTGCAGACATTCCAAAATGTATTTGCATCAGCGGAAACAACTAGGACTCAGGCTCGTGGGCCTGTCTCCCCAATTGAGGTGACTCATCTAAGAGATGAGATAGCTTCCTCGGAGTAGATTTGCATCCATTCTCTGGCCCAGGAGGGTCGTTGGCTATATTCTGCGACGCAAGGGCAACCTGATCGAGTAGCTTCACTCGGTCCAACTGGGGGACACCCGCCCATCACATTGGATGCTCTAGAGCATGAATATATCCCTTCTAAAATTCAAGATGTTCATCGTCATATCCCCGAAGCATCACGTGACCCAATTAGATTGGGACCTAAAGGTGAAGGTTGTTGTCTACAGTAGACGGTCCCCGCTGCCAGTAAAAAGTGCTCTAAATGCACCGAAGGCGGCCGGAAAATAAAGTACAGGTTCATGACTCCACTCTGATGGAAGCTGGGGTTCCTAAGATCATATCGAAGGCTCATAACCCTACCAACCCATTACCATATTATTGGAGTGGCAGTAGCAGTTGCAAAGGTCCTCCCTGAAATGTTTCTACCAGCAGTTCTCAAGGTCCTCCCCAGAGCACCCGTGGGGGCCTCCCCCATGGGAATATAACGATCGATCCTGAGAGATTCTATTTTGATGCGAGTCACATAAACCCTTTACGTGACCAGAATATCGAGTAGCAAGAATGTCCTCCACTTGCTGCGGTCCACCCTTAAAGTCCTCCCTGTGGTATACGCTGCCAACACTCTCCATGCAGTGGGACCACAGATTATGATAGTAGTCCTCGCTATTATAGTCGCAACTGTGGAGGCCCTCCCCAAAGTGACATCTCATGACGACAAGAAGGACCTCCCCTTGTCGGGGCCTACCCTGAAGGTCTTCCCCAGGGGTAACATTGCAATGACACTCCGCATAGTTGAGAATCAGATCACGGTGGTAGTCCTCACCACCCTGATAACAGAGGTCCTCCCTGTAGAGACGTCAACCAACGAGAAGGCCCTCCCCTCGATGTTGTACATTCTAATGGCCCTACCCAGGGTGTACCCCACATATATTCTCCCTACGGTAGCTGTAATGGTATTCCTTTCCATTTCAATAGCTATAATGGTAGTCCTCTCCATTACGACCGTCATTGCGAAGGCCCTCCCCGCGATGACATATCATATCGACAGGATGGTCCTCCCCCTACCGAATCAAGCATGGAAAAACCCTCATATGATGAGGCCATCATAAGGATGGGATCAAGCCTGTCAGATTCCCAGTCCATCTCTAACAACACCCTTCTTCAATCGGGAGATGTTTCAGGGCCACAGTCATCTTCTGAACCACCTCGAAATCACCCACATGAAAATTCAATACCTACCGGTCCCATTGCCTCTTACCACCATATTCACGAGCATCTTAGTTGGGCTGACCCGGTAGAGGAATAACTAGTGGAGGAGTGTGCCGACATGTTGCACCTGAGGAAACCACTGGCCAGGGATGATATACCAGTTATGTTTTGGCCCACGGCCACCTCTCAGTTTGACATAACTAGAGAGATGTCTGAAGAATACGTGCACGACATCCACCATAATATATAGACAATGCTCTGCCAACTAAAATAAATATTTCTTCCCTACAATAGGTATTTAGGCCATGTCAATATAGTAAGAGACCTCCTACATCACATAGACCTGGATGCTCTTCCTTTGGCGTGGGAACAACTACCCAAGAGGCGTAAAGGAAACACGGAGATAGCATGCCTCCATGTGTTGCACCAGTTGCATCGCCTCATTGGTGACACCCCGATGGGAGTCCATATCAGAGGATGGGGAGAACATGGAGCTTCACATTTCACTCTGATCCCCTCCTTGAAGAACCCCTTTGAAATTGAATTTTGCAATGCCATCATGTCAAGACAACAATCGAGTGGTCTCCCTGTTCGCGAAAGGCAACACACCCAACAGAGTCAGGCCTTGAGTAAGTCCCAGAAGAGTTAGGGCCGACGGGAACCAGCCATTCATGAACTTCTGAATCATTCCACCAAGAGCATACAATATCCCTATCGCCTAATAGAGGCCAATCATCAGTCATTTGCTGCCTCCCCAGAAGGGATTGATTCACAGAAGAACGCGGCACCAAACCCAGTTCACCCCCGAATGGGGGCACGTGAGATCAGGTAGGTCGCGATAGCAGTATCCACCGCCATAATCCAAGTTCAACCATAGCCTGCAGGGCTGGAGGTATTTTTAACTACAAATTCCCCCGTAAGACCAATAACAATGGTAAGAGACTCAACAACCAAGGAACGGAACCAGCCCCAACCCTCAGGGCTGGGGGCATTATTACCTCCTCAAAAACAACCTCCCCCATGAGAATCATTGTTCTCTCGTTTAGGGAGGACAGTCACAAGAGGAAGTTCCTACCCTATCCCATCGTTTGAATCATCATCCCCTCCGAAAGGGAGGCATACCGTAAGGTCACATCAGAGGACTCTCCACATCACCCTTTTCCAAGGAGCCCGAAAGCAATCCCAGGACTGAAGAAGGAAGGTCGGTGAAAGACGTGGGATATCCTCTTCCTATTTGGGAGATGTCATCTTCTCCGCCCCGTGATATGAATCCATCTACTCCATAGAGGTTAACCCCACAGGTAACACCGAGGACGGTGCAAATCCAAATGGATCGGGAGACGATGGTTCCGGTCATGCTATGAATCACAACGAACCACCAGGTGTGCACAACTAGAACTAGAGGGCCGCTCTGAATATGGCCGCCCCTTTAGCTATCCTCCCTCTTCTTACCCTGTGAGCTTCCAACAAGGATAAGAACAAAGGAATGGTTACCCTCAAACCATATCCTTATCTCGATAAAAACGATCCACTTACACTCGAAGAGAGATTCTCTCTATAGGAAAAGGAAATGAAATAATTGAGGTACCTTAATGCCGAGCTACTCCAGAGGAACCGTCTTATTGAAAGTGTTTACCAAGAAGATCCACATCATGCACTCCCATTAAGTACCCCTCAAATACCCAGGTTTTCCCTGGAAAATAAAGCATGGTTAGGGTTCCTGCCCAACGAGGTGCGCAACCCATCCAACTACATGAATATGAACTTGGATGAATACCAAGACTTCCCTCCACTCAGGAAGCAACCGGAGTGAGTATGTATGAACCCTTCGGAGGTGTCACAAATGACACATGCACCCCTGGTACCAACCGAGATGGATCCTCAAGCAATGCCTCGGGCTACACCTACCCAGGATCGGGCCCAACAGGATGTAAAATAGGGTCCCACCAACACCATCGATGCACTGACAGCTCGATTAGAAGCAATGGATGGTCAACGCACTTCGATACTGCAAGAGTGGAAGCCCTACCTAGATTAGGGGAGAAACACGCCTCCTCCACCCATTTTTGGTAGCCCGGTATTACCTATCTTCTATGGATCAGGTGATCCAGAACAAAATTTGATGCACTACGCGTCCTATTGTGACCCGATGATGGGAACTCCAGAACAAAAAGAAGCAGTGAAACTCATATGCATCGTACGGACCTTGAAAGGATCCGCCTTCATCTGGTTTACAAGTCTGCCAGCCTAGTCCATAAAAAGCTGGGAATACCTTCAGCAGCAGTTCATGTTCCACTTCATCTCAATGTTGCCTAAAACAACGGTTAGCGACCTCATGAACTACAAGCAGAGGGAGAAAGAGAGGGTCTCAGATTTCATCACTAGATGGAAAGGTCTGACCTACTCTCTGAACATTCCAATGCCTCAAGATGATTTAATCTCCATATTCATCGACAATATTCGAGATGAGCTGTAAACTCTGGTCATACCAGTGGAGTGCACCACTAGCTTTCGGCATCTCTCAGCCATTGCGCAGAGAATCGAGGACTCCCTACAGTGGACCAATTTGAATTCCTAAATAGCATCGCATGCTATTGAAATGAGAACAGTTAGAGGTGAAGCGTCCTCTGTCATGCTCAAGCCAGCTCCTGTGCCTGCTCCACCACTCAGGCCTCCACCAAATCGTCATGGGCCCCTGTATATAGTGTTCGTCTCTGCCTAGGCCAGATGATCAGAAAGAGGCGAAGCAAAACCAATTTGAGTAATGCAAACATAAATTATACTCGTTCCAAGAGGGCCAAGTCCGCGGCTACTTCATTGCCACCATGAATTGAAACTTGCTCCGCCTCCTGGAGGTGAGGAAACCCAAATAAGTCGTCTGTGATGACAGGGAAGATTACTGTCCCTACCATCAAATGTTGGGGCATAATATTAAGGAATGATTCCTCTTCAAAGACCTATGGAAAAGGATGGTAGACTCCGGGCAGGTTGAGCTGGGACCACCCCCAGCACATGTGACATATATTTCTACCACCGACTCTAAAAAGGGGGAGGGTGGCAGGAAGTCACCAGCAAAAGAAGCAGAAATTCGATAACTGGATGACTTGGAAGACTATTAATCGAGCCCAGGGCATACTCCGAGCTCAACTACAGAAACCGGTGTTGCCTCTAATAGCCCTTAATGCCGCACATCCGACAATATCGGCCTCAAAACCCTATACGAGCCGGTCATCTAGGCGTAATCAAAGAAGGAGGAGACAAGAGCAAGAGGAGCAGTCCGCGATGAGGCCAAAGATATCACCGACGCTGTCAGATTTCATGCCCTTGAATTTGGCGCCACGAGCACCGACCCACAAAACGGCACCATCAGGGAAAACCGACCAGGTTGACCTGTCAGAGGTTGAAGAGCCAATCTTTGGTTCCATCAACATCATCCATCTTATGGAATCATTCCCTGACGAAGGGTATGGTTATGAACCCGAGTTCCCAATATGATGAGTCGGGACAAGGAATATCATAGGTAGGGGATATCAGGGAAGGCGCAGTCATGGCTGAAACCAACCCTATGGTTGGAACCCGACCCAAACGGTCAATATCACGGAAACCCATGGGAGAGCCCTTTAATAGATTCAACTAGAGAATGAATGTCCCTCCACCTCCACAAGAAGCCACTCTGGCCCCGTCATTCTATGGTACCCATCAGAGGAGGAACAAGGGTCTAGCCACCTAGTGCGCACAAACAGACCGGTCGGGCCGAGTCCCCAGATCTTGGGGACATCATCGGCATCTGAACCCACAGTCAGTCCCTTCTCGTCGTGTATTCCAACTCCTAAGATGCCCGCTAATTCCCCCCTCCAATGGAGACGCATCGGCCAATGGAACCGAAATACGACATCCTTAAGTCGCTTGCGACGGTACCATCCAAACCGTCGATCCTGGATACCCTGGGTTTGTCAGCCGACCTCAGGGAGGCACTTATAGAAACCTTGATCAGCCCCCAGGAGCTTTAAGCTGAGGTAGCTGCCACCGAGATTTACCGGACGAAGACTGTCTCGTCTGAATGCAATGCAGTTATTTCCTTCACCAATCTAGATGAAGATGCCATCATGCAGGGACACATCAAACAACTATATGTGGCTGGCACACTATATGATGTTGATATCCGCAAAGTCTATATTGAAAATGGATCTAAAGTTAACCTCATTCCCCTACAGGCACTCTGTAAGTTGGGCTATAATGAGGGTGATTTAATACCCTCCACCACAACTCTACTGGGTTGTGACAAGAGTGAGTAGAAGCCAATGAGAAAAATTATGATAAAGACCCATTCTGGCGACCTTGTGGCCTATTCAGAATTCCTGGTGGTCCGGCAGAACACAGTATCCAATGCCCTTCTTGGAAGGTCGTGGCTCCATAATCACATGGACATTCCTTCATCCTACCACCAGTGTATTAAATACTGCATCAATGGGCATAGTGGGACACTGCATGCCGACAAGGCCCCTTTCGAGTTCTCTGAGTCACAATACATTGACGCTGGGTTTTATGAGAAAAAGAAGAAGAAAATTTTGATCGATGGTTTTGACTGGATCCCATCCCCAAATGGTCTATAAATGGTTCCGGATTACCCCCTCATACATCTTGGTAGAGACTACGTACTTCCCATCAAACATGTTGAGAGAAGGGGTTCATGTTCGGGAATGCACTTAGTTGTCCTCATGACTTCAGCCATAACTGTCGAGCATGACAATGTAGGAATGTCTGTTAACCCTCAATTTGGGGATGAATATTTGAGCAAGGAAACCCACAATGCCTCACCTCCGGACTCCCGGGAGCCTGAGTCAAGAGCTCTCCCCCCATCAAAATCAGGAAGATGGGGATTTGGGAGGAGAAGAGGAGGAAGGTCTCAGGGATGCACCTTTCGCATTTGAGGAAGACATCTCCACCATGGTGGACGAGCTCAGGGAAATAAACCTGGGTACCGAGGAAGACCCGAGGACCACTCTTGTTAGTGCAGCCATGTCCCCCGAGGATCACGAGGTATATACTTCTTTCTTGAGGCATCATCTGGATGTCTTTTCCTGGAATTACACAGATGTGCCGGGACTCGATCCCAAGGTGTTGACGCATCACCTAGGTCTTCCAGAAGACCACCGAGGCTATAAACAGGCCGCCATAGGGACAAAAACCTCACATGCTACCAAAATAGAGGCTGAAGTCGACAAGATCATTAAATAAGTCTTCATTCAGGAGGTCCAGTAACCCATATGGTTGGCCAACATTGTCCCCGTCAAGAAAAAGAATGGACAAATCTACGTCTGCATTGATTTCAGAGATCTCAATCGGCATTGTCTAAAAGATGATTTCCCGGTCCTGATCACCGAGTTGCTAATCAATGCAATAGCCAGATATGAGGCTCTATTATTAAAGGATGGCTATTCTGGGTATAATCAAATCAGTATGGCCCGAGAAGACGATGAATCCACTGCCTTCAGGGCCCCTCAAGGAGTATTCTATTACAAGGTCATGACCTTTGGTCTCATGAATGCTGGCACCACATATCAATGCGCCATGCATCATATCTTTAAACCATTATTGGGGAGATTCGTTGAATGTTACGTATATGACATGGTGTTCAAGTCTAGACAATGCTCAGATCACCTGTCAGACCTTGAGACCATCTTCATCAAACTTCAACATCATAGTCTGATGATGAACCCCTTGATGTGCGCCTTCGAGGTAACCTCAGGGAAATTACTGTGCTTCTCCATACACCATCATGGCATTGATGTTTACCATGAAAAGACAAAGGCTAACATCAGCCTTCCACCCCCAAAAATCTCACCGAATTGAGAGCATTCCAAGGGAACTTGGCCTACATCAGGCTGTTCATAGCAAACCTGGTAGGAAAATGTTTTCCCTTTACCAGGTTAATGAAGAAGATGATTACCTACCAATGGACAGATGACTGCCAAGAGATGTTCGATAGCCTAATGAGGTACCTCTTAATCCCAATAGTGCTCATGCCCCCGGTTGAAGGAAGACCTCTAATACAATACGTGATGGCCCTAGAGTGGTCACTGGGAGCCTTTATCGCACAAAACAAGACACCGACAGTGAAAACACTCTCTATTACCTCATCTGAACCATGATTTATGCTGAGACTCGATACTCAAACATCGAGACGAGTTGTTTGGCATTGGTCTTCACAGTTCAAAAATTGCAACATTATTTGCAGCATGATGAAGTCCACTTGGTATCGCGTAATAACCCACTCATGTACATCCTCAGCCCCCTGATGCTTACCGGGCACCTATCCCGATGGCCAGTCATCCTACAATAGTTTGACATCTAGTTTGTGCCTCAGAAGGCAATCAAAGGCTAGACGTTAGAAGATTTTATGGCAGAGCACACTTCAACAGGAAGTGCTGCACCAGACGTCGAGCTACCTGATGAAGACATCTTTGTTGTTCAATAGGTGCTCCCCACATGGGAAATTTACTTTGACGGCACATCCCGAAGCCCAAATGGGAAAAGGTTGGATGATCCCAAATTTAACAAGGTGGGCTTGGGGATAATACTCATGTCCCCAAAAAAGGCAGTCTTTCCATATTCCTTCCTCCTGTCAGAAGGATGTACGAACATTGAAGCGTAGTATCAAGCCCTTTTTGCAAGCCTGGAGCTCATGGTCCAGGCACAATTATAGCACCTTAAGGTAAAAGGTGACTCGGAACTTGTCATTAAGAAAGTCAATGGTGACTGTGATATTAAAAAGGAGGAGTTGATTCCCCTATTGGACCATGTCCAAGGGTTAATGGAAAAATTATCCACAGAACCAACATTAAACTATATTCCCCGGTCTCATAATGCCCAAGCCGACACATTAGCTAATGCAGCCACAACCCAAGCCGACCCAGACCGGGATGAAACAGTCACCACTATTTCTCACTGCCAAATGGTATGGTCGTTTGTCCAGACCAAGAAGGAGGAAATCTATGAAATCAGTCCTATCCCTGAGTCGTATGCTCCCACCACCGGTTGGATGACCCCCATTGAAAACTACCTTCAATGGGGAGAAATTCCATCAGAGAGGGATAAACGAGAGAAAATATGGAGAAGGTCAATCAACTTTTTCCTATATGGCGGTGCGGGTCAACAAGAGGTCCTCTACAAACGAGGCCTCGACAAAATCCTCCTCAGATGAATTGATGGAGAAGAAACCGCCACAGTCATGACTAAAGTGCATGCCAGAGTATGTGGAGAACATCAGCTGGGGTCCAAGATTTCCCATCAGGTTCAGAGGATTGGGTACTTTTGGCCCACAGTTTCACGAGATTGCGAGCGCTTTACCGCAAAATGCCACTCATGCCAAATTCATTCCAACTTCATACACTAACCCACAGAGTTACTTCATTAGGCCAAGTACTCCTAGCCATTTGCAGTCAGGGGAATGAATGTCATAGGACCATTTCCTACCGCCACAACCAAACAGCTGAAGTATATCTTCATGGAAACCGACTTCTTTTCCAAATGGGAAGAAGCTATACCCCTTAAGGATTTTGAGGCAAGAAACATTGTCAGCTTTGTGAAAACTAATATCATCACTAGATTTGGTGTCCCCAATACCATACTGATAGATAACGGCACCAACATCTACTCTGTTGAATTGGATAAACTATATCAATAATAAGGTATCAAGGCTGACCACTCATCTCACTACCACGCAGCGTCCAATGGACAGATAGAGGCTTTCAATAAGACCATATCCAACGTTCTCCAAAAAATGGTGGACAAGGAAAAGTTTTCATGGCCAAATACACTCCTCCATGAATTGTGGGATTGTCGAACCACAATCTGCACCGCTACTCAGGCAACTGCGAACTCATTAGTATACGGAACAGAAGCGGTCCTGCTAATTGAACTCCAATTATGCTCACTATGTGTTTCCATTTGTGATCAGTTATCCAATGAAGAGTGATCAGAAAAGCGGGTAGGTGAATTCGAGCAGCTGGACAAGAAGCAGTTGCACACTTTGCACCATCTGTAAGTATACCAGAACCAGATTGCATGAGCCTTCAAAAAAATGGTCCATCTTCGGTCCTTCTTGGAGGGGGAATTGGTGTTGGTCCTCTGGACCCCGATGATACCCAGAAAGAAACCTCCAAAACTGGTGCCCAAGTTGGAGGGACCTAATATTATACAGAAGGTCTAATCCAATAGAGCATATTCACTAATCTCCATGGATGGGAAATTCACCACCACTCCAACAAATACGAGATTCCTGAAGAATTATTTCACATAGATGACTAAAAGCAGTTATCGTCCGAGCTGTAGGACATTAAACTGCCAAGAACCAAATGTTCCAAACTCTATGACCCTAAACTAAGAGTATTTCGTCCTCACTGCACGATGTTAAACTGCACGGATTTCATAGAACTACGTACGGCTTGATTCCTGCCCTCTTAGGATATGTAGTGACGCTAGGGTTTTCCATCATGGCCCAGCCACGCATGAATGAGAGTTAAAAATTCCCATTTTTCCCATGTGTGGGCTAGACCTACACGAGGTGTATCTATCATCCTTACCGCACGACATTACACTACACAGATAAGATGTTTTAAAAAATTCCCCTTTCCCCCGCGTATGGACCAGACGTGCATGAGGTGTATTGCATTTCAGAGAACTATGTGAGGCTTGATTCCTGCCCTTGCAGGACATGTAGTGACGCCATCATCCCTCACCCTGGCTCAGCCACTTGAAATGAAGCCAAAAATGTCCCCTTCTCCCCGTGTACGGACCATACCTGCACGAGGTGTATTTAGAAGATAACTACATACGGCTTGATTCCTGCCCTCGCAGGATATGTAGTGATGCCAAGGTTCCCCATCCTGGCCTAGACACCCCTTAAATAAGAGTTTTCAACAATTCCCCTTTCCCCCGTGTATGGACCAGACCTGCACGGGGTGTACTTCTTTAAAAGTACTACGTGAGGCTTGATTCCTACCCTCACTGTATACGTAGTGACGCCTGGACTCTGTATCATGGCCCAACCATTCAAAAATAATTCCCTCTCCCCCCCCCCCCCGTGTACGGACCATACCTGTACAGGGTGTATTCTTCATCCTCACTGCATGACGTTAAAATGCAGGGACTTCAGAGAACTACGTGATGCTTGATTCCTGCCCTCACAGGATACATAGTAACGCTAGGGTTTCCCATCCTGTCCCGGCCATGCCCACATGAAAGTCAAAAATACCCTTTACCCCATTTACGGGCCAGACCTTCACAGGGTGTACTCCTCATCCTTACCGCATGACGTTACACAGCAGGGATAAGAAGAAAAAAATTCCCTTTTCCCCCATGTACGGTCCAGACCCACACGGGGTCTACTCTTCCTCACCGCATGACGTTAAACTACAGGGACCACATCCTCACCGCACGATGTTAAACTGCATGGACTTCATCGTGACTCAACAAAGATATATGGTGAAACGAGATGGAAATACTCCTCGTGCATTTGGATGCATACCCTCCATACATCAGACTCTACGACCTAGATAATTATGGATCTTCATAACCATTCATGGCCATCAGAAGTGGAAAGTTATCACCCCATGGAAACCTTTTCATGACTATGCATACCATGCCCTCAGTGGCTCCTCATATTGATAGCCTATGGCCTGTCAAAAAAAGGCAATATTTCCTCAGGCGATACTCTTCCTAGCTCCATACGCTTACCGTCCTCAGAACCCCCATACCATACCTCCTGATCCAGAAATTTATGGTGTATTGGTTTACAAGTTCGTCCCCTTTTCACATCAAAACGTTTCCAGAGTATCCCTACCCACTTAGCGTATGTATCCGACCATGGATCACCTGACGACTTGCATCAACGAACATCAATCCAAGTCTAGGCTAATTTGACTCAACAGACAATGATAGTGAAGATATTTCAGGTATGCTCGGATACCATTATCCCCACATTCCAATCTCTATACTGTGAGCAATCTAGAATTTTCAAATTCATTCATGGCCATCGGAAATGGAAAGTCATCGACCCAGGGACACCTTTGCATGACTATACATACCATGCCCTCAGCGGATCTGCATATTGATAGCCTCTGGCCTGTCTACCAAAGCTAATATTTCCTCGTGTGGTACTCTTCCTAGCTCCTTAAGCTTACCGGCCTCAGAGCCCTCACATCACATCTCCTAATCCAGGAAACCTCAGAGTTACAGTTTACAACCTTCATCCCCCCACCCTGTTCAGAGTATATCAGATTATGGTAACTCAGTTATCCTTCGAGTGACTACAACAATAGTCACCCAATGGTCCGAGCCCTATGACTGCTATACTAGGAGTACTTCATCATTACCACAAAACGTTAAAACTGTGTGGAGTAAAGGTATGCCCTCGTTCAAAAGATTAATTAGCACATGGAAATCTATAAAAATTAATAGTAACCATGGCAGAATATGCCTGACATGTCTAGACATGTTCTTACCAAATGATAGACTTCATGGCCTGGAAAATTGCGGATCCTCATAACCATTCTTGTCCATCGGAAGTAGAAATTCATTAACCCGGGGACACCTTTGCATCACTATGCATACTGTGCCCTCAGCGGCTCTGCATATTGATAGCCCCTGGCCCATCTACCAAAGGAAATATTTCCTCATGTGGCACTCTTCCTGGATCTGTACGCTTATCGGCCTCAGAGCCCTCATATCATTTCTTCTGATCCATGAATCCATGGAACCACGATTTACATGATCAACCCCTCTCCATGTCTTGGGCATGCCGAGGTGTTCAAGCCCAATTACATTCTGATCAAGAGTAGTCTTTGCAACTCCGTCCTTATCGCATGACGTTAAACTACACGGAACATCTTGGCCACTCAGAATAAAGTTGCAAAGACCATGTATTAAACACTCAGAAAAATGCCTCCAACTACAAGCATTTTCACTGGTTTAAACAAATTCCCCCGTCCTCACTGCATGATGCTAAACTGCATAGCTTCCTTTAATAATTCCTCCGTCCTCGCGGCATGATGTTAAACTGCATAGCATCCTTGAATAATTCTCCTCATCTTTACTGCATGACGTTAAACTGCATGGAAGCCATCCTTACCTCATGACGTTAAACTTCATAGTTAAACATGTCATAGGTTTAGTAAGGAACGAAGGCTTTTCTCTATCCCTCAGTGCACGGGTCACACCAGCATGAACCACCGTCTCACACCAGCGTGAGAAAGAATGACTTCACCAATTCTTGGGAAATTTAGCATAGATTATTCTCACGTATCCAGGACCACTCTCCGCATAAACCATACTTTGTACTCAATAAAATATGAACTCTCATAAGCCACCCCTGGTGGTACCGAATCTCAACTTCCGTGAAGTTGCCCGGCTATCGGGAGACTGCAATAGTTGATATGAGGACACCTTTGAATGACTATGCATACCATGCCCTCAGCGGCCCTACATATTGATCTCCCTCGACTCATCCACCAAAGGCAATATTTCCTTAGGTAATGATTCTCTCCATATGCCTTTCGGCCCCTGAGCCCCCACGTCCATCCCGGGACTCATAAACCCTTTGAGATGCAGATTACCAAACTCTCTCACGACCCTGCCTGAATATGGTAGAACTCCTCTTGCGAGATTATGAAGAACTAGGAGAAGTCGTTCCATTCTAGATAATGTCCCATCTATATGACTTTAAAATGCGCCAAGCTCCAACCATCCTTTACGCTAGATAAATGCAAAGGACGGGGACCCTGTGTCCACACTCTTGATTAACACAGATATTCTCAAACCCTTTCATATGTCACATTCACTTTCCAAGCCACACCCGGGGGTTTTCATAATTCTCCAAGCCATCCATCGTGGTTTCCTTAAGCCGGACATCCATGAAATCCTCCAGCCATCAGAAATAGAGATTCATTGACTTAAGGAAACCTTTATACAACTATGCATACCATGCCCTCAGCGGCTCTGCATTTTAATCACCTCTGTCATGTCTACCAAAGTCATGATTTCCTTAGGCGATACTCTTCTTACCTCTACACCCTGATACGGCTCCCACGCCTTGATACATGCCTTTCATGTCGTTCAAATCTAAACATTCTCTTCTCACGTGCATCTGGAGGGCATTGAGAAATCTTTCAATCAACTGAATCTCATTGGGGCCCTCGCCCCACTATATCTGGTCAAACATGTTCGACCTAAAACATCAATAATGATAGTCTTGGAGATGGGACTTTAAACTTCTCACAAAAGAGGCACAAAGCCCGTTAGGCCGAAAAACCGAAAAGGGGGACCTAAGAAAATGTTGGGCCATACCCGCTAGGTCCACTTCAAATGGTCCTAGGAAAAATTAGGGTATTAAATGAAAAGATAAAAAATTTGTGGGGTTTTTCTGCAAAACCCTAGCAACAGTCAAACTATGCTCGCTAAGTCCCTTGGCTCAGGAAAAATTCAGAGCATTGTCCAATCACTCATTGATTTTCATGACTACTCTACATCAGAATGGCCTCCTCTTCTTTCCGATCAGACCCCATTTCGGTGGGGGAATTTGTAGGGACATGAAAAATCCACAAAAGAGAATGAGAATTCCCATTAATCCAAGAGAGATTCCACCCAATTTCCCCCCTAAATAATTAAGAATGATGGGGAAATACTCAAAGGATGGACCAAGATGAACTGGTCCGTAGACCGGTCCAATTATAACGCTACACGACCAGTTCCATGAAGCACCCTCTCCACCGACTGCTGTCGTTCGCGGAATGGAGACAGAGATCCTCCGTGTGCGTGAAGCAGGACGAGCACTAGACCGGTCCACCATCATGAACCACCCAGCCGCGGACCACGTCGACTGGCCTGGACCGCATTCGATTTCGTTCGCGGAATGGAAGCGGGACCTTGCGCCGCCATGAAGCACTCCTTGAGATTTATTTGGTTTGTGGGGGAGGTATGTTCAATGGCTTCCGCGAGTTGAGGATAGATTGAGTCACCCGTAAACTGGGTTTTCAGACATGGGATTCCGCAAAAGGTGCCTCATGACCACAGATACATCTCTTTCCACAATCTATAAAAGGAGAAGGAGGGGGAAGAGAAAGGAGGATTTGGAGGAGATTAATCAGATTCGGGTGAAAGGATTTCCAAGGAAGGAGTTTAGGATTTCGCAAACCGTGAAGTTCCATACTGCGATCCAGAACATGTATGAAGCTGGAAGAAAATTGATAAGAAACCGAAAATGCATAATAACTTGGTGAACCACGAACTTAAAATAACAAATAAAATAAGACCGTGAACCATGGCCCCTCCATGGATGCACTGCTCGTAGACCAGGGAGTTTATGTCCCTTTTCCGATCTGTCACACCGCGTAGCACCCTCCTACGCAGGTGAAGCCCTGACCGATGAACCCCCGACCGACGCCGTCCTAGGCCGCCGCTGCTCGCATGGATCCCTCCGCATACCACCCTAGTACGCAGGCCAAACCCGAAGCCACACACCACCCTGGTTTGCAGGATTCCCATCAGTCCGCGTACCACCCTGGTTCGCAGACGGCCTATCCAGCTGCATAGAACCTCCCTACGTGAAGGGCGCCACCACTCATACACATGTGTGGCCCAGGAGATCCTTTAGAGTTCCCATTCCCTGAGCCGGATAAAATACTCCCAGTCTGTCCTGATCCTCTACAACCCCCTCATTGGGCCATTCATCATCCTTGAGCCGAGGCCTCCACCAGAGCCACCAGACCCCTGTGATGTAACCTTCAGGCACATCAGCGTGTTGTTTTGAGTTCACATACCCACGGTATGCAGGGGTGAAGGGAATGACCCAACCCTTAAGCGGATTCCCAAAGCATTCCAGGGATCACATTCCCATGGTAATGCTGAGTCTGAGCCCAGGAGCCCCCTTTTCCCCTCCACTTGTTAGGACCCGGGCGTTTCTATCCTCCCCGAGGTGTGGCGGGATACCCATTAGAAGGAATCACCATGCACCTCTGTACTTCCCCACAGCCATGGCCAAGGAAGGGTGTAGTGGGAAAGGTTTATGCTTTTTCCTTCATTGGGGCCAAGTCTCTCTACCGCTGTGCTTTTTCACCCTGGACATCCACCTCTGAGTAAGCCCCGACTTCATGGGCCGCCCTTATGCATAAGCCCTACTCCACTTCCCACAGACGCACCTTTTGCGACGTGATCGTCTGGTCCGTGCTGCCTCTTGTTTCTCACACTGAGCATGACTCACGTGGGCTTAGAGTAAGAATCGAACATTACATCCTCTTCTGGGATACCTCAGTGCATAATCCCCACTCCTATCAGAAATATGTGGACTATGATTCCCCACCATAGGGATACGTAGGAAGCCTCCATACGGTTCAATCCCGATCACCATCGGACCCCTGGGACCACATTCACGTCATCTCTCCGACACTCCTATTCGAACTATGTGGACATTGAACCTTGTCTCCCAGGTAGGGTACATAGGATGCCTCCCTGAGGTTCAATCCCAAAAATCAGTCGATCTGAATATCTTCACGCTAGTTCATCGCGCCACTCCTAGTTCTTCGTCAGTGATTCTAGACTCCTCGGGGTCATTAATCCAATGAGGGATGGTAAACCTCAGGAATAAATGATTACGAACCCCTAGATCCAGCTGACCATTGCCAACTAGGATTAATCTGTGGATACTATGCTTGGGTATAATCCAATGATTCATGAACATATGAACACATCTTAAATCTATAAGAGAGTCCCAGAACATGCAATAATTCCCCACAAAAGGGTGTGATGATCCCGACTTCCCATCCTCTTGACCAATGTGAGTTCTCATGCATCGCTGGTCAAACCACCCAGCGAACTCCTTCCATTGGAAATCAGGTCCATGTATTACTAGATATGGAACCGTTGGGCATTTCGAGGAAGAAAATGGTGCACCCTATATGAGTGATTAAGTAGAACCCAACCTTTTCTAATCAACCATCGGGTAGCGCACATTTCTTCCCCATGACCCCACCATGCACTGTGATAAATGCACCATTACTTGGTTCCCTAGAATTATATTTGAACATGATTCATTTAAATTTTTTCCCGTATTATCCAAACCGAACTCCCAGATGGAAAATATTAAAACTCTAGTATTAAGATAAAATACCTAGGATAATTCATGTTCCTGACCCAAAACACAAGGCTTTTATTGGATGGATGTAGTATAATTATTTCACCCTAATCCTAACACCAATTTTCCAAGTGTTGGAGATCGAAATCAAGTAAGAGTATCATGCACAAGGGAGGAATTTCATAAAACAACCTAAACACACACAAACACGCACACTAATATCTATACACCTAAACAATTATAATAAGATAATAAAATCATACTAAAAAGCCATGTATAACAACTATCTCACATTTGAGTACGATACAAGTTCGTGAATCCATAATGGAAAAAATACAATCCCACAAGAAAACACGAAAAATATATAAACTACTAATAAAGAGGGGACATCATTCAAATGAAATAACTCGAAAAATGAATGGTCCCTCTAGAAAATCCATTCTCAACCATATTTTATTCTACTTATGACTTCATCCCAAGACATATTTTATGTATAAGACATGGCATGTATGTTTAGATCCCATAAAGGGGTAACTATAACATACTATGATGGACAACCTAAAATAACTGAACATAAATCACCAGGAATGTAGTTGGCTTATCATTACAAATTTATGTCAGTAAAAATATTATTCATAGAAATAATAGTCCATTTATTCTCAAAAGAGACACCAAGTCTCAAATTAAGGTCACAACCATACCGTATGATGAGTATTATACTAGAGGATTCATGGTAGTCCTCATCTAGTATAAATCACCCCACGAGTCTTCCAATCACGGATAGAGAATGTATAATAAGTGTTGCTCATTTTGACTCACCATAATGAAGGTATATATTGAATCCCATAATATTCTGACACAGGGATAGGGGACCACACCTAAGAACAATGGGAGATTCCTAACCATGGTCAGAATATTCTACTAGTTTGGGGATCGAACACCCCTATATGTAGGTCACTAGATTCATCACCCTACCTAACAAAGACAAAATTGTAGAGGGTCAATCCCCTTGCCACACTGTGTGTTTCCTATACCTCTCAAAGACTAAACCTGACTGAGAGATCACACCCTCTACTCAAAATTAGATGATTCAATGTACAAACATAGGGAAAGAATAAGGGAACAAACCCTATCGACAGTAGTTAACACAAAATAGAATTATCAATTCTCTCATCCTTAGTAAAATTATATTGATTGTACTAGATGTACATGGTGTGTCCTGCAATGTTTGGACGTACCCATGTTCATTCTTGTGTATATAAACTTATTATCATGTACTCTATATGTTCACGAGTATACTATATGCACCTATGTAACAGGCTATATTTAGGTGCCTTTCCTTGATTGAGTACCTACCTGAGCTTCTATTCATTTTTTTTCGCATGTACCTAGTCTTGTCTTAGCATCTAGATGTTTATAACTTCATTGTTGTGCTCATGTACTCCATATGTTCCCATGTACTCTGGTCATGGTAGTGCCCATGTACAATCATTTTAGACATTGGGTCCCTGGAATTCGATCACATGGTGTGTGACCATTCAACACTACATGTGATATTTAACTCGATGTGGATCCCTATAAACCATGGAACATGTTTATACAAAATTTTTTATTCCATTGAGCTATATTTGATATTATTAAGATATTTATTTTAATCAGATATATATATTACCACTTTGATAGGTTATATCATGAATCAATTTATATTCCTTATATTTAAATTTTTATTTGAATTTAGTTCTTCCTTGGGTGTTATGACAAATAATTTATGGATGTGGTAATTGTTTATTTCTATGTCTCATCATTATTGAGGATTATTTATGATTAAGTATATAATGGAGAAATTATTACATATTTATATCTTAAAACAAATAAATTTAATTCTCTTATGGTTATTTCATAATCTTATATGTATATCATTCATTTTAAACGCTTTAAGTACTCACGATATCGAGACCACATTGTTAAAAAAATGACTTTTTTCTACATGGAAAAGAAATGATTTTTTCCATAAAAATATTTCACATAAAATGTTCTAATGTATATTTTTAATATTCAAATAGGTTATTTTAAAGACAATATTAATGATGTTTTAATTTTTTTTTAAAATATAAAACTCAAAGTTTCTATCTTTTTCAAACAAGGAACTTTTTGACGTTAATTACAAATGTGTTAAGTGTGTTTTTTAACTTGTAATAAAAGAATGAAAATTCCAACCATTATGAATACTCAAGTTTTTTAATATTCATTTACAATATTATCGGGTTATTTGAATGAATTTTTTTTCTAATATTTTAGACATTTTATTATTAAATTTTTTTTCAAATTGAAATGTATATATTTCTAAAGAATATTTTGAAGGATATTTTATCAAATTTATATTAATACATGAATACAACCCTTTGAAATATTTATACTCTACTATATATATGTTGTAAAATTACATTCTCTATTCTATCATTGGATGGTTTATGATAAGTTTAAATGGGGAATGGTTAATATTTTCCATGATATATTTGCAGTATGAATTTTTAAGTTGATTATGTATTAATTTATTATTCCACACATTCATATGATGAATAAAATTGAATTATTAAGTAATGTGTCACGAAACTTGATATCTCATCGATGCATCGATAGGTCTTATACGAAAAACTAGTTTAGGTATTTAGCTAATGTCTTTCACATTAATGTAAGTTGTATTGTCACGAGGACTTGAAGTTATGTTTTTGATATTCAGAATTATGAATCAAATCATTAAATGAAAACATATTGATGTCCATGTGATTATTTTAGTTTTTATGACATCCCATGATAAGATTCATTATCATATTTTTATTTATATGGAATTATTTTATATAATTTAGTTATACCACATTATACATTGATCTCAATTTACTAATTAAATGGAATTTGTATTTTGTTATTTAACATTCCTTATTCATTATATCTTATTAATTAATGATTTCTTGCATTGTACATGATCCTTACAGATTTTTTGATATCTCCCATATTGTTTTCTCATTCCCATCACTTGATGATGCAATATTTGAATGGAATATAGGTAGAAGAATATTTACATTCACCAGGTTTTTTATTTTTTATTTTCAAATGTAATGTGAAATAAATTTCTCGTATTTAGTTTTCCAATACTAAAAAATTATTAATTATTTTGTAATAGTATTCCTTATATATTTCTCTAATATATAATAGTGACATTGTGGTCTAGGTGACTAGGATCATAGTGATTATATATATTTGGTATCGGAATAAGTTTTACAGAAAACATGGATACTAGATTTAAGACCACATAGATTAGGTAACAGAACCCACTGATTGTATTAGAGGATAAGTATATCTATAAGATATAATCATAAATATTTTTAAAGGTAGAGATTATGTGTTTTTACTTTCACTACATCCATTTATACATACCAAAAGTGGATGTGGTTTTGGAATAGATACATCTACATTTAATGGCCCCAAGTAATAGTTATTCATGTTTATATTGACAAATCATCTAGGTCAACAATTAGTATACACTTAATACACACCTAATTTCACAATCTCATAGTGATATGCTTGGTTTAAATCAAATTTTATCAATGAATAATTATGATGAATTAAATTATATAAAACATGGAAAATATGATTTTCAATAGTGTAATGGGATAATCTAAATATGTAATGTCCCCAAACCCAGTAGCCAATGTTGGTTCCTTACATTACAACATTTTTATAAATAAAAAAGAAGTCTTATCCAAAATGAAAGAATATTATAAAAAAATTGGAAAACTATATTAAATGATAAGTTCTAAATTAAAATTTTAAAATAAATACAACAAAAAATATCTTTCAGAAACATCCAAAAATCTTATATTATCCTTGAAAGTCATTCATTATATGTATCTTCACATCCTGGGAAAAAAATAAAACAAATGAAAGGTGTGATCTCCGATGATCTGAAAGGGTATAAAACCTAGTGTAATATGACATAAAAAAATAATTATAATTCATGGTAAATAACTACAAAAACATTCTATTAAAACATAATCATGAGCATCATATGACAGTAATAAAAGATGATTAAATAATTCATTAAATAATCACATGAGAAATAAACATGACTGTTGATATTATTATAAAAAACAGTCTTATGGTCTATAGATTACATGTATCATAATGAGGGAATGAATTATTATGAGAATCATAAATATATCGTTGGTGAATCATCCAAGAAACCATATATAAATAGGTAAAAACATAGTCTAGTTTGTCTCAGAAGACCTACAGATGCCTCGAGGCGCTATAGCATGCACCTCTCTTC